>JAGFNQ010004423.1:603183-742933 GCA_024364735.1 Boesenbergia rotunda
GTCTGGCCCTGATTGTTGTTTTGGTGTTGACATCGATTTTAGTTTAGGTTGATCATGTTGATTATGATTAAGTCCTGATCGGGGATCAGGCATGGTATGCAAAATCCTAGTCTGGAGGGCTAGGTGTTGGAAAATCCTAACCTGGAGGGTTAGGTGTTGAAAATCCTAGTCTGGGAGGCTAGGTGTTTGGAAAAGTCCTAGATTGGAGGGCTAGGTGTTGGAAAAGTCCTAATTCGGATTGGGTGAAAAGTCCTAGCTTGGAGGGCTAGGTGAAAAGTCCTAACTTGGAGGATTAGGTGCAAATTCCCATCCTGGAGAATTAGGTGAAAAAGTCCTGGCTTAGAGGGTCAGGTGCCTAGCTTGGAGGGCTAGGTTGGATGATGTTCTAACTCGGAAGGGTTGGGTGAAAAGTCCTAGCTTGGAGGGCTAGGTGAAAAGTCCTAGCTTGGAGGGCTAGGTGAAAAGTCCTAACTTGGAGGGTTAGGTGCAAATTCCCAACTTGGAGAGTTAGATGGAAAATCCTTAGCTTGGAGGGCTAAGGTGGATGGAAACTTAGCTTGGAGGGCTTAGTTTGAGTCCCTGGATCGGTCTGGTGATTGATCAGGGATTCTGGCACGCTGCTCCTTCGTGGATCGGTCTGGTGACCGATCCAGCGACGACTGATCGGTCGGGCGACCGATCAGGGAGCACACAGTGAGGTTGGGAACCTACTGTGTTGCTCCTGATCGATCTGGTGACCGGTCAGGGAGTATGCGTTTCACCCATTGACTGGCTCCTGATCGGTCTGGTGACCGATCAGGGAGCGAGCAGTGAGGTTGAGTTCCTTTGCTGAACTACTCCTGATCGGTCTGGTGACCGATCAGGATCAATGTGCAGATCGTTCCGGAGAACGATCAAGCGTCGCAGGTTCCTCTCTATGATCGATCAGGACGGAGCCTGATCGGTCTGGTCAGGTTCTGATCGGTCTGGTGACCGATCAGGAGGCTGCCTGATCGGTCGGTGACCGATCAGAAGGCTTAGCCTGCGAAACTCAGAAATCGCCAATATAAGGGTGGATCGGTCCGTGAACGATCCACGACCTGGGATCGGTCTGGTGATCGGTCCAGGAGAATCTCAAAGAAATCGCGATTTCTGATTGAGCGTTGGGGATCGATCAGGACGGAGCCTGATCGGTCTGGAACCAGCCTGATCGGTCTGGTGACCGATCAGGAGGCTCTCTGATCGGTCCGGTGACCGATCACTTTAATTCAAATTGCACTGTCAGACGCTCTGATCGCGTCTGAACACAACCGATTCGCTGCCACTTTCCTCTGATATTTGATATGCTGTTTGATTTGCTGCTCTAATACTCTGAGTAAGTTTCAGGTGACAGGGGAGGATTCAAACACTCAAGGAGAAGTCAAAGAGAGCTTTCCTTCGAGCAAGTTTGTCCCTTTCTCCACACAGGTTGCAACGGCTGGATGCAGGACTGAAGCTGCTGACTGAAGCTTGGCTGAGGGAGCTCAGGAAGTTCAGTTAGGGTTCAGTGTAGCTGGCGCGTTGGCAGTGAGGCAGCTGGAGGCTGCTGGAGATGAGATCATCTGTTGCTTAGCGGAGAAACAAAAGGAACGAGAGTTGTAGTATTCAGTATTGATCGAATCAAGTCTTGTGCTCTTGAGTTCCTGTGTTTTTGAGTTCTCCACATCAAGCTTGCTGTTCTTGCGATCTTCATCACTTTTTGAGAAAGCAATTGAGAAGCAACCATCTTTTACTTGAGCCTTGAAGGAAGGAACAAGAAGCTTGGAGTCCGACAGTGGGAAGACACGGGGAAGGGTTCTTGCGTGAGATCGTCACTGGGTGGAGCTCAAGGAAGCTTACTGTGTTCTTGTCCTTGTCAAGGGTTTGAGTAAGATCTTTCTTGTAGTTTCATTGAGCTTAAACACTTATATTTGATTGAAACGCTGTGGAGAGGTTTCTCCACCGAGAAGGAGGTTGCTGATTTATCCGGTGATCACCGGGGCTTGATCTGCCGACGATCAAGGGATCGCCCACCTTAAGGGCACGCCAAGGAGTAGGGGCAAGTTATCCCCGAACCTTGTAAAATCTCCTTGTTAGCGATCTTGCTAATCTTGCTAGTTCGGTTTTGGTTTTAGTTTCTGCAAGTTTTGTTTTCCTATACTTCCGCTGTGCATTTAACAACTTCAAGTGCAGAAACTTGATAACTCTTCAAAGAAGAAGTGATTGGCTATATTCACCCCCCCTCTCTAGCCATCTCGTTCCCAACAAGTGGTATCAGAGCAAGGTGCTCTGTTTACGGCTTAACAACCGAGAGTTCTCAACAAGATGGCTTTGAGAGAAGGATTCTCCACCACCCGACCTCCATTCTTTGATGGCGCCGACTTTCAATATTGGAGATCAAAGATGGAATACTACTTGAAGATGGATATCCACACTTGGTTCGCAGTGAAGGAGGGATTCATTCCTCCTAAGGATGATGAAGGCAAAGAACTTGAGTCATGGAGGTGGACTGCCGAACAAACAAGGAAGAGTGAAGCCGACGCGAAGGCGGTTGTCACTCTACAATGTGGCATGAACAAAGACTAACTCATCAAGGTTGGTCCTTTCACAAGTGTCAAGGACTTGTGGAATAAACTCATTGAGCTCCATGAAGGCACCCGAGACTCGAGGATTGCCAAGAGGGACTTGTTCCTCAATCAACTCCAAAATCTCTCCATGAAGGAGAATGAGTCGGTAAGTGAGCTCCATAGTCGGTTCAAGGAAGTCCTTAATGGACTTCATTCAATTGATGAAAAGGTCGAGAATCGCGACCTTGTGAGGTATGTCTTGAAAGCATTTCCGAGGAATGCTTTGTGGTCATCCATGGTGGATGCCTACAAAGTATCCAAGGATTTATCTATTGTGAAATTAGATGATTTATTTTGTGAGATGGAATTGCATGAGATGGCTAACAAAGACCCCAAGGAGAAGGGGATTGCCTTAGTTGCAGGGGACCGGACCAATAAGAAGAAGAAGAAGAAGAAGAAGGAGAAGGAGGTCTCATCATCTTCATCCTCTTCCGAATCCGAGTCAAATTCTGAGGAAGATGGCAGTGGCTCCTCTTCATCTGAAATGGCCAACTTTGTGAGGAGGATGATGCGAAGAGACCGACGTTTCAAAAGGAGAGGTAACACTAGTGAATTCAAGCTTGATAAGAATAATGTATCTTGCTTTGAGTGTGGTAGGAAAGGGCATTTCAAGAATGAATGTCCGAAGCTTAAGAAGGAGGAGAAACCCAAAAGAAAAGAAGAGAAATCCAAGAAGAAGAAGAAGGCTTTGAAGGCTTCTTGGGATGAGTCATCCTCTAGTTCATCCGATGATGAGAAGGAGGAGAAGAGCACAAGGCAAGTGACTCTCATGGCTCTTCGAGAGGAGAGCAGTGATGAATCTTCAAGCTCCGCAAACACGGCTTCATCATCTTCGGATGATGAAGAGGTAACTTCTCCCGAGCTTGAAAAATGTTATAGAGCAATTGCATGTTTAACTAGTATGCTTAAACAATCCAAGAACAAAGTTAAAGCATTGCAATTGAAAATTGATCAATTGAAAGCTTCTAGGGATGATAACATTAATGACTTGCATATTGAATTACTAGAAGATGAAATCAAATCTTTGAAACATGAGATTGTAAGTTTGAAATCCTCTAAGGTTGAGGAAATCAGTGATATGCATGATAACGTGTTAGTAGAGGAAAACCAATCATTGAAGAGTGAAGTTGAGAAGCTCAAGAATATTCTTGGGAAATTCTCAAATAGCTCCAAGACCCTAGATATGATTCTAAATGCCCAAAGAGCGGTTTACAATAGGGCCGGTATTGGTTACCGCCCTAAAGAACCCTCATTTGTGTCTCTCATGTCTAGGACTGACATGAGACAATCTAGGACACCCAAAACTCAAAAGAAAGTTGTCAAGGCATGGGTGCCTAAGTCATGTTTAGTTGATGCTTTAGGTCCCAAGGCTTGGGTACCTAAGACTTCTATTTTTCGAATTGTGTAGGTTATGATTGAGGGGGAGCATCTATCAACTTGGTTTGTTTATAGTGGATGCTCCAAACACATGACCGGGGATAGATCATTATTTACCACATTTCACAAGAAGAGTAGAGGTAATGTATCATTTGGTAACAATGGTAGTCTTAAGGTCATAGGAATAGGAGACATTCAAATATCCGAATATCTTAGAATCTCGAATATCCTTCTAGTCAAGGGGATGAAGTTTAATCTCCTAAGTGTCAGTCAATTGTGTGACACGGGTTACACAATTGACTTCGAACCAAGTCAATGTCTAGTTAGACAAAATGACACCTTGGACACGGTACTAGTAGGAGCAAGAGTAGACAATATCTATCAAGTTTCATGTAAAAGTGCTACTAATGCTTTTGCTAAGTGTCTCATGTCAAAAGAAGAAGAGTCCACACTTTGGCACCGGAGGCTAGCACATGTGAACATGAAGAACATCCGGAAGCTGGCCAACAAGGGACTAGTTCGAGGCTTACCGAGCATCAAGTATGGAAAAGATAAATTATGTGATGCGTGCCAAATGGGTAAGCAAATAAAATCTGCACATAAAGGTAAAAACACTGTAAGTACTTCCAATGCATTAGATTTACTTCACATGGATCTATTTGATTGTAGCACTATCATATCATTGAATGGAAGTAGATATTGCTTTGTTATCATTGATGATTTCACTAGATATACATGGACTTTCTTTTTAAAACATAAGGACCAAACCTTAGATATTTTTATTTCTTTTTGTAGAAGAATTGAAAGTGAAAAATCATCAACAATTAAGACAATTAGAAGTGATCATGGAGGTGAATTTCAAAACCAAAGGTTTCTAGAATTTTGTCAAGATAAGGGGTATAGACATGAGTTCTCTACTCCTAGAACACCACAACAAAATGGTGTTGTAGAGAGGAAGAACCGTGTACTTCAAGAGGCTGCACGAAGCATGCTCAATGAATACTCACTCCCGAGTTACTTATGGGTCGAAGCTGTAAATACAGCTTGCTATGTGCAGAATCGAGTTCTCATCCATAGGTTTTTAGGAAAGACTCCCCATGAACTTTGATTTGGGAAACCACCTACGGTTAAACATCTTAGGGTATTTGGTTGTAAGGTGTTCATCCTAAACACCAAGGATCACCTTGGAAAGTTCACGGCAAAGGCTGATGAAGGGATACTAGTCGGGTACTCCCTAGTTAGCAAAGCCTACCGAGTCTACAACAAGAAAACTAGATTAGTTGAAGAGTCTGCTGATGTGGTCTTTGAAGAAGTTCCAAAATCAATTGACCAGTCAGAAAATGTAGAAGGAGTTCAACTCGAACTTAAGAGACTATGTTTGAATGAAACTCCAAGTGTTGTTGATGGTGATGAGTCTGATGACGGTGAGCCTAGACAACCCATTGATCAGCCGGATCCTGAGGCTGAACCTGTGTCTAGTGAACCTGTTCAAGAAGCACCACCAACACCAAGGCAAACTAGATTAGCCTCTAGTCATCCCCAAGATCAAATTGTTGGAGACATCCATCAAGGGGTTAGAACTAGATCATTCTTCCGGAATGAGGCTAATGAAGTTGCTTTAATTTCCGAAATTGAACCTAGAAAAATTGATGAAGCGTTAAATGATCCCGATTGGATCATTGCAATGCAAGATGAACTAGGTCAATTCGAGAGGAGTCAAGTTTGGGACTTAGTCCCTAGACCCAAG
The DNA here is from genome assembly GCA_024364735.1 of Boesenbergia rotunda. Classification (NCBI taxonomy): domain Eukaryota; kingdom Viridiplantae; phylum Streptophyta; class Magnoliopsida; order Zingiberales; family Zingiberaceae; genus Boesenbergia; species Boesenbergia rotunda. Next base: position 608,932 of record JAGFNQ010004423.1, read on the forward strand.
AAGACCACCATTATTGGAACCAAATGGGTCTTCAAGAACAAATTGAACCATAAGGGAGAAATCATTAGAAACAAGGCACGCTTGGTAGCTAAGGGCTACAGTCAAGTTGAAGGCCTTGATTATGATGAGACTTATGCTCCCGTCGCACGATTAGAGTCCATCCGATTGATGCTAGCATTTGCAGCACATCGTGGCTTCAAATTATTTCAAATGGATGTCAAATCAGCCTTTCTAAATGGTTTGATTAAAGAAGAGGTCTATGTCGAACAACCTCCGGGGTTTGAGAGTACCGAGTTTCCAAACCACGTGTTCAAGCTCAAAAAGGCACTTTATGGCCTTAAACAAGCACCCCGAGCTTGGTATGAGCGGTTGTCGACATTCTTAATTGAGAAGGGCTTCGTTAGAGGCCAAATAGACCCTACACTGTTTCTACGAAGAGATGGTGATAATATATTTGTAGCCCAAGTATATGTCGATGACATAATCTGTGGCTCAAACAATAAAGGCTATTTAAATGAGTTCATTGGACACATGGAGAGTGAGTTCGAAATGAGTCTAGTAGGAGAGTTGACTTTCTTCCTTGGACTTGAAATCAAGCAAACTCGCGATGGTATCCATGTGCACCAATCAAAGTATACACATGAAATGCTTCGAAAATTCAATATGAGTGATTCGAAAGAGGTAACCACTCCCATGGCTACAAACACAAGATTAGACAATGATGAGAGTGGTAAACCCGTTGATCTAACTCAATATCGAAGCATGATAGGTAGTTTGCTATACCTCACAGCTAGTCGACCAGATATACTATTTGCTGTAGATATATGCGCTAGATATCAAGTCTGTGCCAAGGAATCTCACCTAATTACTGTTAAGCGAATTTTGAGATATCTCAAGGGTACAATTGGTGTAGGTCTTTGGTATCCCCGTACCGAATCTTTTGATTTGATGAGCTATACGGATTCCGACTACGCTGGATGTAAGTTGGACCGGAAGAGCACTAGTGGGGGGCTGCCAATTCTTAGGATCGTCCTTAGTAAGTTGGTCGAGTCGGAAGCAACATTGTGTTGCTCTCTCCACTACCGAGGCAGAATATATCGCCATGGGAGAGAGTATATCGCAATTGTTATGGATGATCCACACCTTAGAGGATTATGGATTGAGTTATAAGGGTGTACAAGTGTTATGTGATAACATTAGCACAATCAACTTAACCAAGAATCCGGTCCATCATTCTAGGACCAAACATATTGAAGTAAGACACCACTTCATTAGGGATCATGTAGCTAGGGGGAACATCATACTCTCACATGTGGAGTCAAAGTCAAACCTAGCTGACATTTTCACTAAACCACTTCCCGAGAATGAATTTAGTTTCCTAAGACGGGAGTTGGGAATGTGTCGCGCTTCATGATATTCAAATTGCGGTCAAAACCCTTCATGATTATTTCGAAATTGTTGGGGAACAATTGGGTAACTTTGGGAACATCTCACACAAACTGTAAGGGTTAACAAAACGTTTTTGTTTGCTAGATATGGGGTGAGATGTTAGGTTTAACTCAATTTCTCAAAATGTCATTGCATCCCTTGAGGAATTAAGTTAACGAGATAATAATCACGGTGGTGACCAAGTATGGGGAAAACCATTGCATAACATATGTGTATATGGCTCCATGATCATACTTGGACATTCCAATCAAGGCAACTTGATTGGAAACTTGAATTTGGAATCAAAACTTGGTTGAATTTGCTTGATTGATTGTTGATTGAGGTTGACTCCATTTAGATGGATCAAAGTATTTATTGAACCTATAAGGACTTTTGATTCTTGTTCAGGGATCAATTTTAGTCATAAAATCATGTACAAGTTCGACAAAGTCCATCAAATCTCGTTTGGAAAATTCAGAAGTTCTGAAACTGAACATTTCAGTTCGTATCAGGAACCCTGATCGGTCACCGGACCGATCAGGCATAGGGCTGATCGGTCCCTAGACCGATCTGACCAATCAGGCATAGGGCTGATTATTTGTGCTTAGTTGTTTGGCCATACCACCTTGATTGACCGCCTGAGCGAGAAGCTAATCATTGACTGGCGTATCTGACCAAACGTAAAATACCGCGTCTGACCAGACCTGACCGAGCGTGGAGCGCCACGCCCGACCAGCACCGAGGTTGATGGGTGAGTGGGAGCATGCCCACTTATAACTTACCTGAGCCAGAGTCTGGACACCGACTGGCTAACCCTGGCAGAGCGTGGAGCGCCACGGCCGACCGGGCCTGACCGAGCGTGGGACGCCACGCCCGACCAACACCGAATTCGATGGGTGTGTGGGAGCATGCCCACTTATAACTTGCCTAAGCAAGAGTCTGGACACCGACCGGCTAACCCTGGCAGAGCGTGGAGCGCCACGCCCGACTGGGCCTGACCGAGGGTGGAGCGCCACGCCCGACCAGCACCGAGTTCGGTGGGTGCGTGGGTGCATACCCACTTATAACTTGCCTGAGCAAGAGTCTGGACACCGACTGGCTAACCCTGGCAAAACGTGGAGCGCCACGCCTGACCGGGCCTGACCGAGTGTGGAGCGCCACGCCCGACCAGCGTTGAGCCCGGTGGGTGCGTGGGAGCATGCCTACTTATAACTTGCCTGAGCAAGAGTCTGGACACCGACTGGCTAACCCGGGTAGAGCGTGGAGCGCCACGCCCGACCGGGCCTGACCGAGCGTGGACCGCCACGCTCGACCAGCGCCGAGCTCGGTGGGTGCGTGGGAGCATGCCCACTTATAACTTGCCTGAGCAAGAGTCTGGACATCGACTGGCTAACCCTGGCAGAGCGTGGAGCGCCACGCCAGACCGGGCCTGACCGAGCGTGGAGCGCCACGCCCGACCAGCGCCGAGCTCGGTGGGTACGTGGGAGCATGCCCACTTATAACTTGCCTGAGCAAGAGTCTGGACACCGACTGGCTAACCCTGGCAGAGCGTGGAGCGCCACGCCCGACCGGGCCTGACCGAGCGTGGAGCGCCACGCCCGACCAGCACCGAGCTCGGTGGGTGTGTGAGAGCATGCCCACTTATAACTTGCCTGAGCAAGGGTCTGGACACCGACTGGCTAACCCTGGCTGAGCGTGGAGCGCCACACTCGACCGGGCCTAACCGAGCGTGGAGCTCCACGCCCGACCATCACTGAGCTCGGTGGGTGCGTGGGAGCATGCCCACTTATAACTTGCCTGAGCAAGGACTCAGGTTTTCCTGCTTCAGATATCTTGTGTTTCACTATCATATTTGTTGATGCAGTATGGCCTGATTGTTGTTTTGGTGTTGATAATAATTTAAGTTTGGTTAAATGAATTCAGATTAAGTCCAGGTGGATCGGGAGATCGCACGCTGGCATGGGAAAAGACCTAGTGGGACTAGGCACACCTAGTGGGACTAGGTGAAGTGGAAAAGACCTAGTGGGACTAGGCACACCTAGTGGGACTAGGTGAAACCCTAGTGAGTGAAGCCAGGTCCTAGCTTGGGAAGCTAGGTTAGATGAAATCCTAGTGAGTGAAGTCAGGCCCTAGCTTGGGAAACTAGGTTGAATGAAGTCCCGGTGATTGAAACTGGGCATGGAGTCTTAGTCCGAGGGACTGAGCACAAGTTAGAGAAGGCTGAGAGCCCGTTCTCTTGACTTAGAGTGGAATTGGTTTTGGCTGGATCGGTCTGGTGACCGATCAGGGAAGTTGACACGAATTTCCTTCGTGGATCGGTTTGGTAACCGATCCAGAGAAGTCTGATCGGTCCGGTGACCGATCAGGGAGCGAACAGAGACGTTGTTTGACTTCTGTTCTGCTCCTGATCGGTCTGGTGACCGATCAGGGAGAGAACAGAAGCTTTTATCCTCGGCTCCTGATCGGTCTGGTAACCGATCAGGGAGACCTTCAGGTCATTCTGGTGAACGATCAAATGTCGTGAGTTTCTCCTTATAACCGATCAGGCTTCAACCTGATCGGTCAAGAAGTGTCCTGATCGGTCCCCAGACCGATCAGGCCACAACTTGATCGGTCTGGTGACTGATCAGTGGGGTTTGGCTGCGAAGCGGGAAAACACTCTGCAAAGGGGTGGATCGGTCTGGTGATCGATCCACGACCTGGGATCGATCTAGTGATCGATCATGAGAAGTCGTGATTTCGGGTTTCTCACTTGGGACCGATCAGGCTGGAGCCTGATCGGTCTGGGCCTATCCTGATCGGTCTGGTGACCGATCAGGGGTCACTCTAATCGGTCCGGTGACCGATCAGTAGCTGACAGCTTTAATTCAAAAACATTGTCAGAGTTCTGATTGCGTTATGTTTCTCTGCTGATTCGCTACTGATATCTGCTCTGAACTTCTGATAGTTGATTCTCTATTGATTTGCTGTGCTAATCATCTGCTAAGTGTACAGGTAACTCAGGGCTTACTCAAGGAGAGTCAACTGGAGTATTTTGCTACGACAGTTTGGACATTTTCTGTTCTCAGGTTACAACGGACGTCTGGCGCGGGCTGGCAACGGCTGGGAAGCTGACGAGCTGACCTGGGCTTGGCTGAGGAGAGTTCAGTGAGTCCAGAAGTGGTCAGGAGTAGCTGAGGCTGTTGCAGACGAGCTAGTGAGCAGCTAGGAGTTGCAGAGGCGCGCCTGTAACCTGGGTTTTGGGCAGAGACTCAAAGCTGGCGGCGAAGAAGTCTCGGCAAGATTTTTGATCCATCCTTGTGTAAACACTATGAATCACTTGAGCGACAACTTTCATCATACTCTTGAGCACTTGGAAGAGACAAGGAGCTTGGCGAGTCCATCAGCAAGCAGACACAAAGAGTTGGGAGTTCTTGCGTGAGGTTTGTGCTGGGTGGAGCTTGGTGTAGAGCTCTTGTGTTCTTTCTGTCCTAGTGCTCAGTAAGCTTCCTTGTTTCACTGCTCTTAAGTTCATTACTCTGTTGAAACTGCTGTGGAGAGATTTCTCCACCGAGAAGGAGGTTCCATTTGATATCCGGATTTTCCGGGGCTTGAACTGCCGACGATCAAGGGATCGCTCACCTCACGGGCACGCCAAGGAGTAGGGACAAGTTATCCCCGAACCTTGCAAATGATCCTAGTTAGCGTTTTGGTTTGTTGTTCATTTCTGCATTTATACTTGTATTAGTTTCTTCCGCTGCTGTTGCTAACCCTAAGTGCAGAAAACCTAAAAGGTCAAAGAATTTTGTGTCTGGCTACATTTACCCCCCCCCTCTCTAGCCATCCAAGCACCAACAATATTCAGGGAATACAATTACAAGGGTCACTCAACTTAGCTCTCCTCACGATACAATCTTAAGTGCGTGGCACTCCAAGGCCTTCCAAGCTTCTTTCCTTGAGCATCCTGCAGATATTAGGCTCCTGATCCCAACTTCTCTATCACCAGGAAGGGTCCACCCCATTGGGGCTCCAGCTTGCCCACTTCCCCCACCGGCTTGACTCTCTTCCATACCCGATCACCTGCTTGAAAGCTTCTAGGTATAACTCCCTGGTTATACCTGCGATGCATCCTTTGTCAGTAAGCAGCCATGTGAACTGCTGCTCTATCTCGAATTTCTTCTATCAGATCCAGCTCCAAGCGCCTCTTCTCTGCATTGTCCTCCCCATACATGCGCCTCCTATCAGACTCACACCTGACCTCCATCGGAACCACAGCCTCGCTGTCATACACTAACTGGAATGGAGTACATCCAGTTCCTTCTTTGGGGGTAGTTCGAAGAGCCCAGAGAACACCAGGCAACTCATCCACCCAGGTACCACCCATATAATCCAACTTAGTCCTGAGCCCCTTTAAGATCTCTCTATTGGCTACCTCTGCCTGGCCATTGCTTTGGGGATAGGCCATTGAGGTGAATGTTTGCTTGATCCCATAGCCTTCACACCACTCTCGTATCCTCCGACCCTAGAATTGTCGACCATTATCTAAAACCAACTTATGGGGTATGCTATACCGATAGAAAATATTTTGCTACAAGAATTTAATTACTGCTTGTTCAGTGATCCGAGTCAGAGCCTCTGCCTCAATCCACTTGGAGAAATAGTCCGCAGCCACCAACAAATACCTCTTCTGAGTGACTGCAAGAGGGAATGACCCTAGTATATCCATGCCCCAATGATCGAAGGGGCATGACACGGTGGACGCCGTCAACATCTCGACTGGCCGGTGGGATAAATTCTGATGTTTCTGACAGGAAAGGCAAGAGAGGGCTAGCTGCTCGGCATCCTTCTTAAGTGTCGGCCAGAAATAACCGACAAGCAGTACCTTCCGGGCCATAGACCGACGTCCTGAGTGATTTCCGAAATCCCCCAAGTGTATTTCTCTCAATACGTAGTTCGCATCTTCTTCCCCTAGGCATCTGAGTAATGGCCGAGAGAAGACCCACTTATACAGTGTATCTCCTATTAGAGTGAACTGAGCCGCCCTTATCTTCAGTAGCTGAGCTTACTCGGGGCGGGCAGGGAGAGCCCCCTCTCGTAAGTAGGCTATGAATGTAGCCCGTCAGTCTCCTTGCACTTCCATCTCTGCTTCTCTTTCAATCTGAGTCACTAGCATGATCTGGGGCGAAGGCCGAGTGAAGACCCATGGAATGATAGCACTGTTAGTATTGTGAGAGAAGTGTCCTAAGGCAATCGCCTTATGAATGTAATCATTTATTTTAATAAATGAATATTCACTATTTGAGTATACATGTTTGTGTATTTGATTGAGATCTTAAACTCATTTACTGAATGTCCGCAATACAATTCACAGCATGAGAGAATTTGTGATGAATTCACAACTAGTGATTATCTCTACATGTGCAATTGTGAAGTATTGAAATTGTCCCTAGTCGATGAATTGATAAATACGGACACTATCAATTCTGTTGAGACTAGCATGGGTTATTCTCTAATCAGCGGATTCTCACTGGCTGGAGACATTGGGATGTCCGGAGATAAACATGAATGTTAGTTAAGGGAACTAGTTCATTGGAGTGACTGGCTGTAAAACTTCATGTGGTAATCTACATATAGATATGTCAATGAAGTTCTTACTGCAGCTTAAGTGCGATGTTCCTTTGACTTACGGTGTTCAAGTCATCTTGGTCATGGAGACTTATACTTTGACATCTTAAGCAAGCATCTCTAAGGAGGTGTGGACCCAGGATGGTTGGGTATAAGCCGAAGTGCCCGAAGATGTTTGAACAGCCTACAAAGGATTCACCACTCCTTGCGAGGAGATGTATACCCAAGGCCTATCGTCGGATTGTTACTCGAAGCCTCTGGCCAGAGCATCACATGTTCAGAGTATGAATCTCTCAGAAACATGAGAGTAACTAGAATCCGTAGGACGAGAAAAACATTGCTTGGGCTAGGTGTGACGTAATCAGCCTAGTGGGGACTGACACACATAGACCGTGTCCTGAACCAAGTGGGTATAAGATGGTGAAGGGAATGGGGCACGATTCATTATAGCTGCTGAAGGGTTTCAGAATAATTTCTGAGGTCAACCGTTGATCTTTCGATTAATTGGGGATCATGATGTACTACTAGGTGCCACTCATGATCGTTCTATAATTAGTTAATTATAGACGACCAACATAAATCGAAAGCCTATTTAGTCACACGCACTACGAGTAATCCGAGGGATTTAAAACGAGTTGAAAATTAGATTTTTCGATCAAGAGAGATAAGTCGAATCTGAATTTTTCAGAGACGCGTCCGAAGCATAAAATGGCTAAGTCTTTTGAAGATTTATTGGACGAATTAAATGAGTTTAATTCGTATGGTATAGGCTTGGGTTTGGCCAGCCACATTAAAAGGGGAGAACCAAATTGTTTGGTTCAAATTATAAAATAAACCGAGCGTGGTTTGTTTTATAAAATTATGGATAATATATATAAATTTTTATAAACTGAAGTTTGGTTTATTATTTTCATGGAAATTAAAATAAACTTTGAATAGTTTATTTTATTTTATAAAATCAATTATGAATTATTTTTTCCATGATAAGAAAAATTTATATAATAAATTTCTTGTGAAAATTTATTCCATAACAAAAAGGGAGACATGGTTGTTTTTATTATAAAAACTTGGCATGATGGAATAATTCATAGAAAAATTTATATGATAAATTTCTTATGAAAATTTATTCCATAAAAAGGAGACTTGGCGATTAAGAGACTACTATATAAAGGAACCAAGGCAAGACTTGGAGATTAATCTAAGAGATCAAGGAATAAGCCCTCCCTCTCTCCCTCCTCTAGTGCCGCCGGCCCTAGAGGCCCTCCCCTTTGCCGTGAGCTTCAGCCACCACCAAGCAGCTGCCGAAGAAGAAGAAGAAGCGGGCGCAACTCCTTCCTTCCTCCCGGAATCTTGATTCCGTTCTTCGTTTGGTGGTTAGTCTTCCCATCTTTCTCTTGGTATTCTTGTCGTGCCTTTGGAGAATCTAGTAGTTCTTGTCGGCACGAAACTCGTGGCTTTGCGAAGTCATCCCGAAGAAAACTCGGCATGGACGCGAATAGAGGCGGATCTTCCAAGGGACGCTTATGGTTGGATCTCGTCCCTTCCTTCGAGTTACGCGAGGTATTAAGTAAATTAGTTTACTTTCTGCAAAATTTTAATATATGATCATGTCTACACAATATAAGGTTGCATGCTTAGATGTGTGGTTAAATAATTTGGGAAATTATTTATGCCAAATCTTCCGTTGCACGTAATAAATTTTAAAATTACGAACCCGCATCCATGTCAACATGCACCCGGTCCTAACAAGCACTGGCCAGCTTAGCTAACTCATCAGCTTTAATATTGTCTCCTCGGGGGATCTGTAGTACCTGAATCTCCTGGAACTCCGTCTTCAATTACTTATAGGCATCCACATACGTTTGTAACTTCTCATCATTCACCTCGAATTGTCCTGCTAACTGTCGAGCCACTAGCTAAGAGTCTGAGTATAGTATGACCCGAGCGGCTCCTACATGTTTAGCGGCTTGTAACCCGGCCAAGAGAGTCTCATACTCTGCTTGGTTGTTAGTGGCCCGGTACTCCAGACGCATGGCCAGGTGAAGCTGATCTCCCTTAGGAGAAACTAATAAGACTTCGATGCTGCTCCCTGCCCGAGTGACCGAGCCATCCACATATACCTTCCAGGTCTCTTCTCCTCCCTCTGTATGAAGTTCACTATGAAAATCAGCCAATGCCTGAGCCTTGATAGCAGTTCGGAGCAGGTACTGAATGTCATACTCACTCAGCTCTGTAGTCCATTTAATCGTCCGACCTGAGGCTTCAGGGTTAACCAGCACTTTTCCGAGTGTACTATTAGTCAGCACTCAGATGGGATGAGCCAGAAAATAGGGGCGCAGGCACCGAGCCATCAACACAAGTATATAGGCCAATTTCTCGAGTGTATTATACCTACACTCGGCTTCCTTAAATAAGTGCCCAAAAAAATAGATAGGCGGTTGCTCAACCTCCTTTTGTTTTACAAGTACAACGCTCACAGCTCCCTCGGTAGCTGATAAGTATACATACAACACCTCTCCCTACTCAGGCTTAGCTAGGACAGGCTTAGCTAGGACAGGCATAGCTAGGACAGGCAGATTGACCAAGTAGGACTTCAACTCTTCAAAGGCTTGATCACACTCAGCATCCCACTGGAATTTAGTAGCTTTACACAGAATCTTGAAGAAGGGAAGACTTCGATCAGTCGACCGAGAGAGGGCTGTGATTCTTCCAGTCAATCGCTGCACCTCCTTCAAGTTCCTTGGTGGTGGCATGTCCAGCAGAGCTTTTACCTTGCCTGGATTAGCTTCTATTCCTCGCTCAGTCAGTATGTAGCCGAGGAACTTTCCAGTCTTAGCTCCAAACAAACACTTGGATGGGTTGAGTTTGAGGCCATATCTCCTCAGAGTGCAACAAGTCTCCCTCACATCAGCCACCAGGTCTGCGGCCTTGAGGGATTTGATGAGGATGTCATCTACATATACTTCCACGTTCCTCCCGAGCTGCTCCTTGAATACTTTGTTCATCAGCCTCTGGTATGTCGCCCCGGCATTCTTGAGCCCAAAGGGCATGACTGTGTAACAGTAAGTGCCCTCAGCTGTGACAAAACTAACTTTCTCTTGATCATCAGGAGACAACTGCACTTGGTGATATCCTTGATAGACATCCAACATGCAAATGAGTTCACTCCCTACGGTGGAATCTACCATCTGATCAATCCTGGGGAGTGGATGGCAGTCTTTGGGGTAAGCCTTGTTGAGATATCTGAAGTCAATACATACTCTCCATTTGTTCTCTGGTTTGAAGACCAGCACCACATTTGACAACCAGGATGGGAATTGCACCTCCCTGATGTGTCCGACCTCCAAGAGTCTTTCCACCTTTGCTTGAATGATCTTATTTTGGTCGGGACTAAAGTCCCTCTTCCTTTGCTTTACAGGCCTGGCATCAAGATATACATGTAACTTATGCTCCATGACTTCGGGCATGACTCCTTTCAGGTCTCACTGCGCCCAGGCAAATACATCCTGATTCTCAGCTAAGCATTTCACCAACTGTTGTTTGAGGTCGGGCTGCAACCCGAGAGCTATCTTCACCTTAGTTTCTTCCCGATCAGGCAGGAGATGAATCTCTTCTTTTTCTTCTTTGAGTTCAGCCCAGGGAGAGGGCTGAACCATATTGCAACTGGCTGGGGGGGGGGGGGGGGGCTCGGAATGCCTTCCTTACCTCTGTCCGGACATCATCAACATAGCATCGGCGCGCCACCTTCTGATCTCTCTTGACTTCCCCCACTAGGTCACCCACTGGAAACTTTGCCTTTAAGTAGAAGGTTGACGCTACCGCTCTGAATTCATTAAGTGCTGGTCTACCCAGGATAACATTATAGGCAAAGGGAGCCTCTACTATCAGAAAAGTCGACAACCGGGTCCTCCTTAAAGGCTCTTCTCCGAGTGAAATGGCCAACTTGATTTGGCCAATGGGCTGGACTTCATTTCCGGTAAATCCGAACAGGGGCGCGCCCACAGGCTGCAACTCGCTGGCCTCAATCTGCAGTTGCTCAAATGCCTTCATATACAGGATGTTGACTGAGCTCCCCGTATCTACAATGGTCCTGTGGACCTGGGAATTCGCTATGACCGCTGTGATGACTAGCGCGTCATCATGGGGCACTTCCACGCCTTGCAGGTCTTGAGGGTCAAAACTAATCTATGGTCATTGGGCTTGGATAGAACTGTTGGATCGGATTGGTCCGGCTAGAGGGGGGTGAATAGACGGATAATAAAATAAAGAAATGGAAGGCACTCGTCTTAAAAAAAAAACTTGGTTGCAACTAAGAACGTTGCTTCCAAGGCAGTGGACGCTCAATTAAAATCTCCTTGTGGTGGAGAAGCCTTACAATAAAAGCACGCTAGACTATAGAGAGAATTACAAGAGAATTGAATGATCGAAAAGGTTGAAACTCTAAGCCTATTTATAGCCTAAGAGAATAAATCTGGATTGTTGATTGTTGAGGAATTTTCTCTTGGCCGTTGATCCATGGATGTAATCTGGATGGTTGATCTTGGATGGGATTAAACTGCATCCATTGGATCTGATTAAAGGATAAAGTTATCCTTTAAGAGATAACTTTGTCTTCTGCTCGTAACAGATAAATAACTTTATGATCTGCTCGCAACAACTTTAATCACATCTCTTCTTTGTCCCAGTCGGTAAAGCTGGTGATATATGTAAGCGAGGTTGCTGGTTCGAACCTTCACAGCAACAAATAAATTTCTTTTTGTTTCAGGTGCCTGGTTTGACTTGGTCAAACTGACCAGTCTTTTGGTTCATCTACTGGGTGATTTCCGGCCAACCAGAGTTAGGCTCACCCGAACCCGACTCCGGCCTTTCGCCCCTCGAGCGTCCTTCCTCCCGACTTCTCGTCCCTCGGACACGGCGCACGTCCTTCTCGCTCCACCGGCGTACTCTTCCGCAGCTTCCGCGTCCCTCGGATTGTACCGAGCCCGTCGGCTCACTTCCCCGCACAATCCTTCTCGTCCGCTACGTCTTACGCTCGACTTCCTCCGTACCTAAGCTCCTGCACACTTAGCAGAGGGATTAAACATACCAGGACCTAACTTAAATCGGTTGATCACATCAAAATCAACCAGGGGTACTTACAAGAACTGCTACCCACTTGATGGATCTCCAAACATCTGACCTGGGACTTTCGAGCCTGGTTGGAATCTCCATAGGTAGGGTCACCCGAGATAACATTGATGGATCCATGTACAACATTCTGCTGGTTAGCCTGTTCTTCATTTGCACTTCCCTGCCCGGGAGAGCTAGGGGTCGGGAACAACTATCGCACGGCAGGGGCGGTCACCTGAGCATTAGGGTCTTGTTGATTCGGTTGTGCTCTTCCTCGACCTCTGCCACCTCCCTAGTGAACTCCTCTGGGAGATCCTCGACCAGAACGAGCTCGTCCTCGACCAGCTTGCCAACAGTCTTGAAGGTTGTGGGTGTGACTATTATGGAAGGAACAATAGGGCTGCCATCTGGTAGGGAGGCATCCCTAGGCCACCTGCTGAACCACACCTCGTTCTGTAACGCCCGCCCTTCCCAGCCCTACGATGTAGGCGGAAGGCAACGTTACGCTAATATACATACATGCATATGGAGATCTTAATGCAGCGGAATAAATTTTAAACTTCCTATATATGCGTAAACCATGCAATTTAAAACTTGAATCATGTTGGTCTCTCTTAGCTATCATTCTTAAACATAGTTATTTGGTAAACTTAGCATTATCATAACATAAGAGAAATAAGGCATAGCATGAAACTAAGGAGGACAATGCAAATATAAGACATGTGACAAAGTATAAGTATTAGGATCTTTTCTTTTTCCTTTTCTTTTGCCAAGTCACTGCCACACACACACACTTGCCCTCCTGCTGCTTCCCTTAGCTCAGTATCCTCTTGCTTGATCTGCGGTATAAGAAGTAAAACTATAAGCACATAGGCTTAGTAAGACTCTTTCCTACTCACTAAAATCATACATCACATATAGTCAATAGAAAGACATAACATGGAGAGTGTAACATAAAACAATCATATAGAAGTGCTTAACATGAAATGAAGGTGCATAAAGTTCATGGCATAAGAAGTACTTGACATAAAATATAAGCATATAACATACTTGACATGGAGAAGTTCTTGACATAAACATAAACATATAAAATACTTAACATGACATGGTTCTTGACATAAACATAAACATAGAAAATACTTAACATGGCATGGTTCTTGACATAAACAAAAGCATATAAAATACTTAACATGACATGGTTCTTGACATAAACATAAGCATAGGACATACTTGACATGACATAGTTCTTGACATAAACATAAGCATAAGGCATACTTGACATGACATAGTTCTTGACATAAACATAAGCATATAAAATACTTAACATGGCATGGATGCATAATATGAATGAATGCATGAGTCAAATGCACATAACATAAGGATGCTTATTTGAAAATCATAATTATAAATACTTAAACATAATCATAACATCATGGGGGGGCCCCGACTTGTACCACATACATACAACATATGCGCGCATCCCTAAGTAAATGCGAGGTAGCTAGTCTCGACCTACTAGGATAGGGACAGCTACAGTAGTCCCAGAACCGATGCTGACATAAGGAGCCCATCCCTGTTGGACAGCTACGGTAGTCCCAAAACCGTGGACAGCTATGGTAGTCCAGAACCGAGGCTTTCATAAGGAGCCCATCCCTTGGACCCTTACTTTGGTTCGGTACAAGATCATTCATAAAGTAAAATAACTTCACATGCTTCATCATTCATACATTCATAGAACATTCATAGCATAATTGAAGACATAAACGTGATCTTAATACATGAAGCATGGTATAAAGCATACTTAGCATTTTATCATTCATAGTTAATGCATAACATCATTATGCCTTAAAGGCATGAACATCATCTTCATTCATCATCTTCATTCATAAGGCATGATATACATACATAATTATGCATTAGGGCATAAACATTATTTTAGTTCATTAAGTTTGCATGATCATGGTACATAAGGTAAGCAAGCATTACATACATGGTACATATCACATAGCCTACATGATCATGGTATCTATCATAAAGCATGCACGGGTAGGATCCATATGAACATGATACATACTACATAGGTTCATGACATTCAACATAAAACATGCATAGGCCTACATAACCATAATATACATATGTTCAAGGCATTTAACCTAATGCATGTACAATTCTACATAAACATGATACATACTTCCTAACACATGTGTTCATGGTATATGCTTTAAAACATCCATAACTAAAACCTACTAAAATATGGCACATAATATAGACATATAAGGTCATGATGCATAGCACATAAAGTTAGGGTTTTAGGTATCATAAAATTCATACAACATGCTTGAACATATACAAACATCATAATAAGCCATAAACAAGTATACTTGAACCCTTAGACTAACCCAAACCCTAGACTTGGTGCTTGGCCGAAACCCTAGAAGATGGAAGTCCCATTATTCAAGTAAAATGTGAGATACCATAAGTAACATAACACCCATATAATTCATACAATGTCATAAGAAGCCATTTGAACACATGATTGGGGCTAACCCCAATTCCTAGCCCTAGATTAGGTCTTGGCCGAAACCCTAAAGGGTCACAAGTACATGAAAAAATTCATATAATTCACAATTAACATCCAATACAATACATACAATGTCATAGGGAGCCATTTGAACCCATGATTGGGGCTAACCCTAAGTCCTAGCCCTACAACTTGGTCTTGGCCGAAACCCTAGAGGGTCACAAGTACATGGAAAAATTCATATAATTCATAATTAACATCCAATACAATACATACAATGTCATAGGGAGCCATTAGAATACATGATTGGGCTAACCCTAACTCCTAGCCCTAACATTTGGTCTTGGCCGAAACTTATAGGGGCCCTAGTTCATGGTGTTCTCAACATAGAGCCCAATCAAAATCTTAAATCATGAAAGATAACATCAAAACTATTATACCACAGGTGAGGGAGGCTTACCTTTCTTGATCTTAGTTATAAACCTTAAATAGAGAAACAAAAGAAAACCTTGAACCCCCTTTACCCTTGTAGCCTTGTAGAAGAACTTGGATCTTCAAGAGGGAGTCCTCTTGTGAAGTTTTCCAAGGGGAAATCCCCTTGGTGATTTTCGGCAAGAAGAAGGAGGAAGAGGGAGAGGAAGAGCCTTGGTGGAAGAAGAAAAGAGGAGAAATAACTTAGGTGACTCTTCACTCCTCATCCCCCTCTTTTATACTAAGTGAAGGGGCATGGTGCCTCCTCACATGGTGACTCTTCACTTCCTTTAGCCTTAACAACAATCCTCTTCCTTTTCTACTAGCACTCCCTTGCTAGGTGAATTGGTTAGTACATGCATGATGAGGCTTTGCCTCTATCCTAGGTCCAAGGTTTAATCCTTGGTGCATGCACTTTTTTTTTATTCTATTTACTCTTATTTTTGGCAAGGCCCACATAAGAGCCCACCAAGAGTTATGCTAATATTCCTAATTGGAAGCCATTTCTATTTATGTTAAATTTCACCTAAGGTTCACTAATAGCCATGGTACTAGAAGAGCCTATGTAAGGCTCATTAGCACTTAGCTTTTTAATCTATATATGAGATCGTGCTAAGGTTCATGCTAATATACTCAAGAATCCACATAGGCATGATCAATATTTTAAAGAAAAATATTGAAAGGATTTTACGGGCGTTACACGCTCGGCTCCAGGTCTGTGCCCCACGACTCGGGGACTTCTGAGGGGTCCGCAAGGGGGCGTGGTCCTCTGATGAGGAGGGGTTATAGGTATGGGCTTGACTTCTTGTCGTCGAGCAGCTTGTGCTTCTTCTACATCTACATATAGTAGTCTTACCCAGGAGGCTTTCAAAGTCTTTCGGGGGCTTACGGATCAGTGACCTGAAGAACTCCCCCTCCTGTAGGCCCTGGGCGAAGGCACTGATCAATACTTCTGAAGTGGCGGTAGGTACTTCCAACGCAACTTGATTAAATCTTCTGATGTAAGCCCGCAAGGGCTCTTTGGGGTTCTGCTTCAAGGCGAAAAGGTTTAAATTGGTCTTATAGTGCCTCTTGCTACTCGCAAAGTGTTGGAGGAACAATCTTCTGAAATCAGCAAACTCCTTCACAGACTCCTCCGGGAGTCTGTCAAACCAGCGCTGAGCCGACCCCGCCAAGGTGGTCAGAAAGGCTCGACACTTGATACCATCCGAGTACTGATGCAACAACGCCGCATTCTCAAACTTCATCAAATGTTTTTCCGGGTCTGTCGTTCCTCCATATTCAAGGATGGATAACAACTGAAAGTGCTTGGGAACTAGCTCTTGTAAGACCTGGCTGGAGAAGGGGAACCCGGTGTGATCGCCCGGGGTCTGGCTGATGGGGGCCTTCCCTTTGTTGGCTTTGACTTGGCTGGAAGAAACTTCTTGCGGGTCAGACTGTCCTGCTCCTTCCGCTGGGCCGAATAATGCTCGGGGAAAGTGAGGGCTGTCACCCGGACGAACTCCTCCTTCTGTGCCAGCATGAGCTGCTGGCTCGGCCGTGTCTTCCTGCATCGGGCGGGCAACCATCTTCTGCTCGGCTGCTAACTTCTGAGCTTTAGCTGCTACCAGCAAATCAAGGCCTTCCTGTGAAAGAGTAACGGTCACCGTGTTGGAGTCACTCATCTTCAACTTTCGATCAGGCTGAGATTCCCACAGATGGCGCCAAATTTGATCCTGTCGACAAGTGAAGATCGATTCTCACTCAGCTGACTCGGTCTGACCAAGACGACCCGATCTGCTGTAGCATGGGGGGTCGGGGTCGGGCTCAACCACGGGTCAAATACCACTCACTCGGGTCGGACCGAAATGGGGAGGCACAATGTGGAGTTGAGGTTACAAAATGGCAACAATCTCCTTTTTGGAGCCCCAAGGGGGGGTTTATATAGGGGAGGAGAAGCCCCCTGTCTTGTCAGAGTTGTCCCATCTCATTAAGAGTGGGTCAGTTGGCAGACTGGATTAATGGCAGCTTTAGTTGCCATGTGAGACTGCCACAGCCGCCTGACAATCTGTCTGAATTGCCTCCTCTGATACTCATTAATATTTGGCGGCTCTGTCAGGTAATGATTATGTCAGAGGTCTGGCAAATTATTCCTGTGGAGGTGGCTCTTTAATCACTCATGTTCATCTGGTCGGCTCATATTGACTTACAGTTTGGGTCGATCGGACAAGCCTGACTTTTGAGTCCTTTTTGTGCATGGGGTGGTCTCAGAGCGTTCGGCTGAAGGTACCTGACCACGAGTGGTCGACTCGGGTGACCGACTCCGGGCGTCCGACTCAGGTGACCGACCCCGAGTGGCCGACCTCGGGTGGCCGACCTCGGGTGCCTAACCCCGAGTGACCTACCTTGGGTGACCGACCCTGAGTGGCCGACCTCGGATAACTGACCCCGAGTGGCCGACCTCGGGTGACCGACCCCGAGTGGCCAACCTCAGGTGACCGACCCCGATTGACCTACCTCGGGTGACCGACCCCGAGTGGCCGACCTCGGGTGACCGACCCCGAGTGGCCGACTCGGGTGACCGACCCTGATTGGCTTATCTCGGGTGATAGACCCCTTAGTAGCTGATCCCGGGTGTCCGACCTCGAGTGTCTGATTCCGGGTGACCGAGGCCGAACCAAGGCTTTTCCCTATCTCGACTTCTATTCCTCCTGCTCGGATTGATCCTGTTCATTAGGCCGAGGTCAATCTGACTTAACCCCATTTGACCCGGACCTGATCCGACCAGGCTCTTGACCCTCTTTGTAAAATACTCGCCCGGATCACTCCCTGATCTAGAAAAGTATTGGGGTGTGAAAAACAGAAGGAATACAGAGTAGAAAAAAATAATCACAAATGTTTTTATATATATCTATAATTTACCGTTTATATACTTACATGTTTATAATTTCGTCTATTTACATTAACTATTTTGATATTGATTAGCTTGCATTTAAGTTGCAGTAGTGTCAGAAATTATAAATAACTGATCAGCTATCGTCGTCCCTTATTCGACTATTTTTAATTGTAGTATTTTGATTTTATTCGAGTGGTTGTTTGGTCAGAGCTCGATTAATATAGTACTAGCGAACACTCACTGATAGAATTTTGCTGTGTAATTATTTATTATATGCTTATTTTTTAAAAAATATATATTCAAATTTCTTATTTTTTATAATCGCCTTATTATCCATATCATTGTTATTAATTAGAGATAAATTTAATGATAGATCTTAATTAATTTATTTAATTTTTTCTTTTTTTATTAATCAGGCGGTTACATGCCTTAAGGTGGCCATTAATCTCCAGTACTGCAACGCGCTACATCAATTTATCTGTTGTCTAATTCATCATTACATCACCACGTTGTGCCCGCTGGACCGCTGGAGCTGCCGCTCTCCGAGCAGCTAGCTGCTCTCCTCCCTGATGTTGGTGGCGCAGCGGCCATTCCGATGTACATCCCTGACTTGAAGCTAGAGTTTGGGATGGTCAAAGATAATTTATTCGTCTTTAGCGTAATGACATCCTCATCAATTTATTTTATGATGGTAAAAGATAATTCGTTAGTCCTCAATATCTCCACCAACTCGTCTCAGGGTCAACATGAAGGACGTAAGTCACGGAGGTTATTAGTCCGGATGCTGTGGTTAGTGCATGGGAAGGACGAGCACACTGGCTTTATCAGGTTTTGACCCCCTGATCTCATGGTGGCAACACTCATGCTCATCAATCCATTTCAAAAATAATATGAAGGAGATAAATTACAGGAGTTGTTAGTCCGGATACTATGACTAGCACGTAAGGAGAACTAGGGGTGTCAAAAATCAACACGACCAGACGACCCAACCCGAATCGACCCGAAAAAAATCGGGTTCGGGCTGAAAATTTTCGGGTTCGGGTTGGGGGGTTTTGGGTTGAAAAATTTCGGGTTAGGTTAGGGTCGGGTTCGGGTCGGATTCGGGTTGACCCGAATTTAATATTTTGTGGATATTTTGGGGTTAAATCAAATTTTATTTTGAAAATTAAGATATTTTTATGTATATTAATATCAATATAGTATGATCATGATGAAGTATTGAGATAAAAGTAAAGAATTATAGGGAAAATGGCAAAAAAAGACGTTTTGAATCGTTTTTTTCGGGTTATTCGGGTCTGGTTGGGTCGAGTTGGTCGGGTTGGTCGGGTTCGGGTTCGGGTTTGGGGGTTTCGGGTTGAAATCGGGTTCGGGTTCGGGTCGGGTTCGGGTTGGGAATTTAAAAAAAAAAATCCCAACCCGACCCGAACCCGACCCGACCCACCTGAATTGACACCCCTAGGGAGGACGGACATAATGATTCTGTCAGGTTTTAACCTCCAGACCTTAAAGTGGCAACACCGCACATGTTAGTTATATATCCGTCCATCCTGTGAGCCCGACGGGAGAACGATGTTGGATGGTCCGAGGGTGGTGCTGGACGAGCCGAAGAAGAGTCTACGGCTGGCTTAGGGGGGGGGGACATGGAGGCGTCGAGGATGACTCTGTATTGGTTAGGGAATACTTCGAGCCTGGGGCGGAGCTAGGATATTGATTCAGTATAGGCAAATTGTGACTAACGCTGATGGACACGTTGCGGAGCGCACCTCATTCAGTCTAGTTTTGGCAGCAAACCCGACAATAGTGCCCCAACTGAGTTCTCCGATTCGCAAGCCACGCTGTCATGCATCTTGTTAAATATTTTTACTATATCTGTCTAATTTTATTCTTATACTTGTATAAGAAACATAGGAAGAAAAGAAGTGTATCAATGTGTATTTTGCTTTCGACATATTTCAGATGTTTGTTATGCTATTTAGTTAGAAAAAAAATTAAATACTGATGAGAGAATTATAAAATGAAGGATGATTTTGGTGTTAAGAACTGTGACCTAACAGCTAAGTCTAGTAAAAAAATAAAATAAAATGTAAAAAAGTAAATATATTGTTCAATAATATATTTGAAATATAATGAAATTTTATAATGAATTTGAGATTGTAAAAGATAAAAGTGTCAATTAATAGCAAGTATATATAAAAAATGGTTAAATTGTTGTAAGAAGTTAAAAAATGAATAAATACATTTTCCCGTTATCTTCATTTTATGTTATTTAGGTTGTATAAATTTTTTTTTAAGGTCCTGGCCCACTTGCCCACACTGGGCATGAATTGGCTCCGTCCATTCTTCGAGCAACTCATTATTTTACGAGCTAGCATACACGGAGGTGAAGGGGAGGATGAGGAAAGGAGACCGGACGTGCCAGATCATGTTTGGGTCGGGGGTCGAGTGCAACAGCGAGGTGTGGTGGGCACTGCACATCGTTGAGTTGGCGAAGAAGGACCCATGGGCCGACGAGACCCATGAGTCCCGGTCCAAGTTCCGAAAGTTGAAACCATTCATTAAATTAGTCATTTAATTAGTTGGGCACGTATTTTTCAGGTTCGAACTTGATACTAAATTGACAAATTTGATATCAAATTTTTGAAAAGACTTTTATAGTCCATAGTTCGGTGTTTATATTTTTTTTTAGTTTTAACTGTTAAAAGTAACAATTTTATTACAATGCAATGGAGAGGTCTCAATTTTTTTTAAAAAAAAATATGATTGAATATATAATCCAATTAGGAAGGTAAATCTTAGAAATTTTAGATTATTTTTTTGACTGAACACTGCAATCTAATTGAGAAGGTGAACCTTAGAATTTTTTTTTTTAATTTTTTTAACTTGAATACTATAACCTAATTGGGAAAAATAAATCTTATACTAAAATAAAAAAAATATTAATTTTGGGATAATTTTTTTTAAAGTTTGATATTCAAAACCTCAAAAACAAGTCAAATTTAATATTCAAAATGTCTTTTCTTCTTAATTAGTGGTTTCTAATTAATAATTCATTAATCAGTATTTGCTACCAACTGATTGGGCCGTTGTAGTCCAGCCCAACTGTTTAGAGAAATATTATTTAAAAAATGAGCCCGCATGTTTGGGTCGTTGTGGGCGAGCCCAACGCTCGATGCGGAGACGGCCCATCGCACTCGCTCTTGGAACAAGGAAACCAGGAACCGTACGACTGCCTTTTCCCTCCCCTCGAATCCTCGATTTGTTCCGGATCTCCTTCGCACCCGATCTCCTCGGCCATCTCTTTCCCTTCGTATTCGGTGCTCCATTTGGGGTGTTCTGCTGGATTTTTGTCTGCTGTTCTGATCTGGGTTCATGGGTGTATGGATTTTAGAAATGGCGGAGAAGGAAGGGGGGAAGGGCTTCTCGCCACAACGGTGACAACAAGGACGACAGAAAGTGGTCTCTCGGTCCGTGCGTGCCGAACTACAGGTAACAACAGTTCATCTTTCTTTTGTTGTTTGCCTCTGAGTGCGCATGAGTGGAGTGCGTTGTCCTATCGATTTAATGTTACAATGCCACTTTTTCTCTCCGAACATGCTCTTCATGTTAAGACCAATATTGGATCATCTTCCGGAGTGATATCAGCCTCCTCGCAACCATTTTTTTTAGTGCGAGAGTATTTAATTCGAGCAGTATAATAACAATAGTTCAATCTGACTATGAGATTCAAACTTATTCATACATCCCACTATTTCCCTGCTCAACCAACATTCTGCAACATCGAATGTGACAAAAAAATATTACAGAATATATAATGAGTTTTAGAAAATCAGTGTTTCAAAAGTGACCAAAATCATGTACTCAATATGTTGCTTATATAACAACTGCATCACACAGATTGCCAATTACCAGTATGTTTTACGTATTGCTTTTAAATTTCCTTCTGCGGTTGATTTCAATCTGCCCATTCTTTTCTAATGGAAATCTTGTGTTTCCAATTATCATTCAGTGAACTGATTCCACTATTTTAATCTGTGGTTTATAGAATAAACACTGGGTGGTTGAAAAAAGAGATGCTTTGCCATTTGTGCTATTTGTATCTGCTTTCAAAATCAAGAAGAAAAGTTTACAGTTTTATGGACTGAAGCGTTTGGCAGTTGTAGAGGATCAATTAGGAAGAACATGACACAGTTGTAATGGAAATTTTGAGAAATCCTGGTAGATGAAAAAGCTTAAAACTTGATTGTTTTCAGTCAGCAGTTGTTGAAGTAACATCTACCATGGTTCATATCCACCAGCAGCTGAAGTCGAGCATTCAAGTGAATGGAGTGCTTTGAAGCAAGTGCTGGAGCCCGCAGGGAATACAAGGATGTCAAGATGGAGAGGATACGCTGCGCCACCTTCAGCTAGCCATTCAAAAAGTCTAGGAGCTAGACGCCCTCATTATGCGCAGCATTGCCGATGGTGGAGTCATCACCCCAATAGGTAGTGATCATGCCATTTAATTCCATCTGTAGTTATGCTTTTTCGCATATGTTCTACTAAATCAGTGAATTTTTGCAGCTATTAGTTTGAATTAAACAAAAATGTGTTGATGAACAACTTCTAGTTTTGCTCTATTTAGGAATCTCGAACCTTGTGTGTAGTTTATGACAAGGTAGGATGTAATCAACCACGAATAATTAACTCTTTAAATGGCTACATTCAACTATTCTGGTTTCCCTGATGAGATTTTCCTCGTTTGCAACATTTACCATGTCCATAGATGAAGATGAATGTGAGATCAATATCATTGTCGCGTGCAATTCTTCGTGCCAAAATAAGACATGAATTGTTGGATGGAGGTTAATTTTGGGTGATAAACAATATCTCTTTAGAGAATTGAAGAGATTACTCTCTTTGTTTATTTGTTTGTTTGTTAGATTGTGAGTTGGGCATTTAATTGGGCAAAATGGTGATATATATGAAGTGCCTTTGAATTTGATCATTTGTAAGCATTTTTTACTTTTGTTTTATATGTTATATTTATTTAATATTTTAAAATGGCATTGGAATATGGAAAGATGATTAAAATGGAACAAATGCAGAATGTGAAGTAAAGGATATTATTCAAAATTGTTATTTCATCTCGAGATTAAAAAGGTTTAAATTATAATGATAGAACAGATGCCACAAAGAATTATATTGTATTTATGTATGCATATGAACAGATATCACACAGAGTTAATAGAACAATAGAACCATGATTATTCACAAAAGGAACTGATTATTAACCAATATTGAAAGTAATAATTAATCAGAATAACTTACTTACCTTCTCATTGCCTGCTTCCTTGATGAACCCTAATGAAGCAGGTTTGTGGTTTGCTTGTGTGCTTCCATCAGCAGATGAAACTGCCAGATGATCTGATCATTAACTTCAAGCTAATCGATCCTCTTCTTCAACATTAAGAGGCGATCAGATCATGCTGGCAGCTTCATCTCCTTGTGGTGCACCAAATGAATTTGTCAATAAAACACCAACTAATTACAAGTAATCAAAGAAAACAAATGAAAACAAAAAATGAATAGGGTATTAATTTGCTGGAAGGATGAGGAAGATGAGCTGAGAAGAACTGAAATATATATAGGAGAAGGTGGTTAAAGAAGGGATGTTGGCATGTCATTGCCAAAACTATAAAAGGCAACAGATGATTTAAATTCTAAATATTCTTAATAAAAAATTAGAGTTTACAGAACGCTTTGTAAATTAGATTTACAAGTTTATAAAATTTTATTGTGGAAAATTGAATTTCTGGGAAAGATTTGAATTGTGCAAAATTTAAATTTCTCAGAAGAGTAATCAAATTAAGTAGCTCAGGAGTTGATTAAGACAACACTTCCTTGGCTCACTCTATTTCATAAACTATTAAACAATTTAAAGATTATAAGATTTCCCAAACGTAACCAGGCAAGATCAGGTGACTGTCTCTCTCAAGATAATTTCCTTTTTGATAGAATATAACTTTTTTGGCATTTGGAACTTTTTCTTTTTTAGGACAAATAGAACAATTTTGCTGACGGTATGCCTAGCATATTTCTTTTACCTTTTAAAATTTTTAATGTCAAAATTATAATATGCCTAGCATATTTCTGATAATTTAACGCTAATATCAATTATGACTCTATTAATCAAGAGCTTTTTTATTTTTTATTTATGTTTTTTTTTAGTTGACACGAGATATCCCATTAACGTCGATTAATCCTATTATGACCGGCTTAATTCATAAAAAATTTTCATTAGTTACCAGGATAAATCGAGAAACACTCGGATGGTCCATCAATCTAACATTGTTAAGTCAATCGTCAAAATTTATTCGTTAATTCGCCGAGCCTAGTACTTGACATACTAAAAAATCATCCCTATATCATTGTTCCGGGGGCAAGAGCTTTTGTTAGATAAATGGTATAAAATATCTAATTAATCAAAATAGAAACAATCATTAAAGCTCTCTCTGGCTTACTGAATGTGTAAATTAGATGTAACCACTGTACCACAACGCCTAATTAGTATCAAATACAATTAATGTGAAATAATGAAGTGTTTATTAAGTAATTAGTAGCTAATTGTCGCAATCAAGTTGATAGGATAATAATCCATGGAATGTAACTGATAATTATGTATTTATATTAAGAAAGCGTGGCTTACTATTTGAGCAAATAGAATACTAACACAAGTTTTAAATTTTAACTAGTTTAGTTTGTTCATTTTCTTGCAATCATTTTAATTCATCGCCTTCAGAATTTCATCACTAAACTCAATCAGATTTTACCACCCAAATTTTTTTTTAAATTAAAAAAAAACAAAATTCAAAAGCCGTTTTTACTGAAAAAATAAGAAAATTTTACATTCAATATAATATAAGAAAGAAGATAAACAAAATTTAGATGTTTTCAAGTTTCTAGACTCATAAATTCTATACTTGCAAAATCAATCATACACAATTCAATTGTAATACAATACATGTAAAAACAAACAAACATCAATTTTCATCATCGAGCACATTTCTTGCAACTGGGATAAGTTCTGTTAAACATTATACATCCCCTACATAACATGGTTACATATTTCAAGCATAATTATTAATCTTAATGCACCTCTAACTCATTTTAAATTAAAAAAATGGGGCCCAAATTAAACATCTCGCAACTAGTGCGCAATGTTGATAATGTTACAAGAGAGGTAAGCTCGACTGATCCAAGAATAAACTGGCGTATTGCTGAATTAACTTAGATGGGTCAGGCAACAGTTCACGTTGAGGGCATGTAATGTAAAGTCTAGTGTAGCAAACTCCTCGTGATAAGTTAAGGATCAGTCACTGTCCACAGTGTCATGGTCTGCGGTTTCCAGCCGAGAAGAAATGGTTAGAAGAGAATCATAGATGTGCTTGGCAGAAGGGCGGTGGGAAGGATCGCCATGGGTGCACTGAAAGAAAAGGTCTACCAAACACTTTAGTATTTCAGCCTCAGCATTGGAGGAGAAGACAGTTGTTTTGGAATCTGCTATTGGTTCATCTTGGGATGCTCCTGCTAATGCTTCTAATTCGGGTGTGAGCATTGGGCGCTGTTGCATCTGTTGATCGAATAGAAAAGTTAAATTGCAGTGTAAGATATTCGGAAAAGAGCTGCAGCATATCTTTTTAAATTTAAGCTGAGCTCATCGAGGTTCGATTGGGTATCATTCAGCATAATTGAAATGTCACCATCTGATACAGATCTTATGTTGGTACCAGCAAAAGAAATAACAAGTAAAACATAAATAAGTGCCGCTAAAGGTGCAAAGCTAATGAACTTACTTGCAACAGTTTGTATAGCTCTGACTCAGATAGTCCTTGGTAAGGTAGTTCAAGGGTAAGGAGCTCTAACAAAAGGCATCCATATGACCATATATCAACTTCCTGCAGTAAAGGACAAAGATTATTCCTGCAACACCAAAGATTTAAACTACAAACTATTAAGTGTCACACGGTAGGGAAATGTACGGAAAACACATGTTCAAATGGTACAGCTTGTTGTTGATATGACTTGTAGCTTTCCTAATTGATCAAGCCAATCATGTTTGGATAACAACTAAAGATAACATGTGATCTACTGGAAGAACAAAATAGAAGATCAGGTAGAAATTTAAATAACATGACAAAAACTAGACCAACATGAATTGTGATCCTTTGGCTCAAACATTACATGGTATCCTGCTTCAAAACCACAGCATGATAGCAGACAATCGTGAAGTGCATTCCATTAGTCAAGTGTATAGCAGTAACTTAAGAGTGAAATTAGTCCGTGAGATGATGCCATGATGGGAACATAAATGATCTTACCAGACCATATGAATGTTTCTGATGCATAGCTTGAACCACCTCTGGAGCCATCCACCGAGGTGTACCCACGCAAACATTAGGTGGATGTATGCCAAGGTGAGCAATGCAACATGTATGTGCAGAGGAGTGAAGTGGAACTGATCTGTCGAAATCGCAAAGCTTGACAACAGGCACTGTGTCAGACCGGGATACAAAATCAACTAAAATGTTCTCACTTTTTATGTCCCTGTGAATAATTTGCTTAGAATGCACTTCTACCAGTGCGCAGGCAACATCCCTAGCAATACACAAAGCAATGTCAGCAGGAGCATGCTTCCGGCCCTTTTCCCTCAATTGATCTAAATAACTCTGCAAAAAACACGATCAAGAGTTAAACATGCCTTACATATGCAAAGATAGAAGTAAGCATTCAACACCATCCACCTTTAAAGAACCGCCATTCACATGCTCCATAATAATCATAGATTGCAACAACTTATGATCTTTGTTCCCATCTTCTGCTGGAAGCCACTTACAAGAAAGTTGATGACCATAAATATGCACTATATGCTTATGATTTCTCAAAGCACATAAAATCCTTACTTCCCCCAGGAGCATGTGCTCAAAGGCCCTAATTTCCTCAATGGATGTCTGCTCCGCTATCAAATATCGAACCTGTGCAGTTGAGGAAGTTAAGTCACTTTTTTTGTAATCCATGGATATGGAAAGAAAAGTTGTGCACAAATACACTAGAAGGTCTTTGTGTAATCACCTTTATGGCAGCATCAAGTGTTCCAAATTTGCAATGGACGACAGACCTGGATGTGCTTTTGATTTGATGGTTGAGTGAGAAAGGAATAGACAGCATAGGGACGGTAGAATTCCCAGTTTCAAGAGGTACTAGAAATCGATTAAGAGGAACATATCTGAACAGAAATACACAAAATATTTGTATCAAATAAATGTTCAAAGAATATAGTTACACAAATCAAATAGAAAATACACAGTTATAGTTTTAATAGTTTTGAATTTTCAATGTCGGAGACAAAGGTTGAGCACCAGCCATCATCGAACAGTAATATTTCCTAAGATAATGGCACAGTGTTAAGAGATTTAGTAACTATCCATAGGATCACAAGATACCATTAAATGATAGTGTATTCTCTGTTTTTTCCCTTTAGAGAAGGTATAGAAATCACCTGAGAAAGAAGATAGTAGGAAAAAAGCATGCCGCAAAGGTGAGGAAAAAAGAAAGGAAGAAAAATCACTTGCCACGTCACACTAGACTAACTGAAAGATTCCCTATTTAGAACTCTTCTCCTCTCCAACATAAACTGTTATGTAAGGAGACATTTTCCGCTGCTGTTAAACACGAAGCAAGGCACATGGCCAATTGGGGTTTCAGCTTCTAGCCCAACTCAGAGAAGTCACAAAATGGACAAATCGGGTGTATCAAAATTAGAAGCCTTAGCTTGTGGGCCCAGAGTTTTTGTTTTTGTTTTTCCTTATTCTAGTCTTTAAACATATTTATGAATTGCTCGAGCATAAAAAAACTATGAAGTGATGGCTTCACTGATCTGGGTTTTAAATTTAAAAGCAAGTATAGGACCAATCTTAAGCCTTGTTCTCTGGAGCAAGTACTAAATGGAATCAGTTTATAACTACAATTCCTGCTTCTTTAGAAGTTATACAATTTAGAAAGACTAAGTAATACATGAACTGCATCTCAAATTGAACTAATAATGCATATAACTTAAAAGCATGTAAAAATGGGAATGATGGTAAATAAAGGAAAAATTGAAACAAGAAATCACCTGCAAAAGTACTCTAAATCAGTTTCTTCTCTAATGTCAGTTGGATAGCAAGCATCAACAACCATTCGCACACATGTATTACCTCTTCTTACACAAACAGTATTCCAAGCATGGGGCATGAAATCGAGATATCCTCGTACAAGTTCACAAGGAATTGGAGGATCTACTCGGTCACAGAGATACTGCAGGGAAAAAATGACTAGACAACCGTAGCAGAAATTAATAAAGATGAGAAGGGAAAAGGAAAGAAAGACATACCTTCATTAGCACAGCCCTGTGCCTACAAACGCCAAATCGTAATGTACCAATGGGCACAATGTTAGAATTCCGTGATTTTTTGATAACTTGTAGTGAGTTATCACACAACTCAGAAAAGCAGACATTAAATTCATTGTCACGCTTATTCTCTAACGATATGGTCTTCTCGAAATTATGCCCAGCAGAACAAGTACAGATAAAAGGCTGTTGTTTGCGTGAACCAAGAAGAGATCTACGCATCTTCAAGATGGAACCACTTCTTTCACTTCCGCCAAAACAATCTGACACAAAGAGGGCAAGAATTGATGCTCTATGCAAATTGTCAACAATGTTATCTTCCCTTCCATTTAAGCTTGGTCTTTTCAATCTAGACATGAGTAACTGTACAGAAAAAACAATCGCATCCAGATCTTCGTCTTTCTCTCTAAATGAGCAAAATAGAAAAGCTGAATCATTGTCATGTAAACCATGAAAAGTTACAACTGAAAAAAAAACAATGACTATGAGAGTAAAATAAATCAACTAAATATGTCCTTTTGTTATCACCCACCTATCCAAAAGTATAACCTCACGTGAATCTAGACAGAGGCTCTGTTCAAAATCTAGCAGGGACTTAAAGGGACGATCGCGTCCTGCATCATAGAAACCATCAGGTATGAATCATCAATGCTACAGTATGATTGAATGCTATACTTGCAGGATAAGTCTGAGCAGTCTTCAACAGGTTTACGAAATTTTCTGGGTTTAGGATTATCAAGATCCTTCTCAGAATGCCTTTTAGATTTTGATGTGACATTAGATGTCTCACAAGAGAACTGCTCATCCAACACATCAAATGAAGAGATGGGCTGGAAGGAAAATTCATTGTCCTCTTTTTCAGATTCAAATTCATTGTCTTTGTTCAAGCAAACAGAGTTGGAAAATTCATTGTCCTCTCTTTCAGATTCAAATTCATTGTCTTTGTTCAAGCAAACAGAGTTGTAGGTGGCACATGAAGATTGTTCTTCAGGGTGACTCTCAAGCAAACCAACCTCAATGCTCTCACTCTCTTTGGCAAGGCAGCACCCATCACTATTTACTGCACTAGCATTGTCGTCGTGAAAAACATCCTCTTTTGCAGATTCTTCAAACATAACAGCTGTCACTGGCTCAATAAATGAAGAAATGTCAGGTTCTTCAACCATCTTGAGATTCATACTGTGATTGGGATCTTCCCCTTTGCACTTTCTGCTGTAGTTCAATCTTTCCTGACGACCCCTTTGCTGAATGTATATGTGGCGATTCCATCCCCTTCTTTTCATTCTTCTAGCAACATGACATCTGATGCTGTTTGACAGTTCCAGATGTGAACTTGAAGATGCACTATGACAACCTGACTTCAAGAAGGAAATTTAAGTAAACCTTATTTGGATGCATACTAATGATGGTAAAGATGTCATTAAGACAAAGAAGCAAGTACTACCATTGCAATATCGACTCAAATGAGTCCTGTGAATAGCAGGATCATATAGCTCACTTGCATTTGAAGAATTGGAGGTTTGAAATTTGGTGTTAACTTGAGTATTTCCTTCAAACTTGCACCTTATCCAATATGGTATTGCAAAACCATAGGGTAGATTATTGTGCTTTCAAGACACACAAAAGAAAGAAAATAAGCTAGCAAAAAATAGCAATTATGTAACATGCAAGCGTATCAACAGTTAAAATGAACTCAATGCACATAAGGTGTGAAGCAGATTATCTTCATCCTCCAAATTCACTAATACAGGAATTCCTTCAAGAATTTTGTGTTTATCCAAGTAAAATACTCAGTTGGCATGAAGGTGATTCTCAGCTTGAAATGTACAATAATAAATATTAGAAAACTCCAGCATTGTTTTGGAATGCAATACCAACATTGTAAATCTCAATAAATGCTGCTGGGTGTTTAGATAATGGACAAGTAAGTATTCATTGAATACATACTACTAATAGTTTTGAACTGTATAAAACACTTTGTGCTGTTTGTACCACATGATACAACTCAATATATCATCCAATGGACTGGTGTAGATCTCTAACCAAAACAACGTTGATAACAGACCAAAACCATGAACTATGCAAAATGCCTGTGGTAAAACAATTAAAGTAAAATCGTTCCAACCAAGTTTAAGGAGGCCCAAAAATTCCAGCTTCTTATAAGTGACAAAGAAAATACAGATTATCTATCCTATCTTATCTTTGATCTTTCAGAAAAAAACACTTCACAAGGAGCATAGAATATTCAAATTCGTTGATTTGATAAACGAAGACAAACTAACTACAAAATTATGCATTTGACAGAATTCAAACAAAGGATGTGTTTAAAAAATATGAGAAAGTAAAAAAGATAAACCATGATCTACTTTAAAAGAGCAACGTATGTGTACCTCAAGATTTAAATGTTGAAGGGTAAGCATAGAAGAAAGTCTGAGAGAAGTCAATGAAGTTAGCTTATTGTTAGACAAATCCAGCCTTTCAAGGCCACTCATCAAAGAAATACATGGTGGAGGGTCAACCAGCTTATTGTTAGCAATGTTCAGCGATTTAAGAGAACCCAGTTCAGCTATACCATCAGGTAAGTTCTTCAGCTTATTAAATGAAATATCAAGCTCCTGCAGCTTTTTCAAATTGCTAACTTCTGGAGGAAGATATCTGAAGAGAAAAAGTGAGTATCAACACAAATTCCGTACATAGAAAAGGAGTTTAAACTAAGGGTAATATATAATTATAAGCACTTAATTCGAGAAAGAACTTCAAAAAATAAAATTTAAGTATATCTAGGAAAATCAAAAGAAATTAAATTTCATTTGGGACGCTCAGAGATATGACAATGAGGGCGCCATATACTCTCTCTCTCTAAACACAGTGCTTAAGTTAAGTTATTTTTGGTTTTCTATTATGCCTTTTTTGTATTATCTTATTTCCATGCCATGGGATTTTATTGAAAGCATAAATTGTGCATTTCTGGTTACTGTTATAGATTGGAGTTGATGGGATTAAAAATCTCATGTAGTGCGACTACAAACCCCACCTCCTATATCACATTGATAACCTTCCAATAACCCAGTAGTCATATCATCCTAATTTACCTAGTAATCAAAACCCATCTTCATTCATAGTATAAGAACAAGTAAATGTCAGCACAGGCCAAAACTTTCGCACTTGTGAAATTTAAATCCTGTGGTCGTGACAAAATGGAAGAGTGACCACTAAAATGTTGACCCAAATGTGAGGGAAATTGCTTTAAATGCCATTTTTCAGTCATAACCCGAAATTTAAGAAGTGATTTATTCCAAGGAAAGAGAATAAAGAGCCGATGATAAGTAGCAATATCGGACACAAAAATGGTAGTTTCATTTACCTGATAGAGAAATGGCAGATGGAGAGCCTCGTTAGGCACTTAAGGCTAGAAATCTCAGACAAGATAGACGAAGCAGACAACCTAGGTGGAGTCTTGGACAATTCCAGTTCCGTCAAAGATTTAAGCTTTTGTAACGACAGGCCAGAAATTTCGGGCGAAGAGACCTTCAGCTGCAGCCGCTCGAGTTCCGCCAAGTCGACAACCTCAGGCGGCAGCACCTCGATATCATTACTAAACAACTTGAGCGTTTTGAGCGCACCGAGCCGCCCAATCCCCCTCGGCAGCAGATGAAATGTGTTATGGAACACGTACAAACCGTCTGCAGCCCTGTCGGGCAGCTGCCGCTCCAGCAACGACACCTCCCAGGAGTTTCCGGAGACATCGGCGATCGCTTCCTCCCTGGAGGAGGATGCGGCGTCCTCTTGGACACCGACGCGGGATCCGATCTCCTCGATCGTGTCAGCGGCGGCGCAGGCTTCCGGCGGTTGTCGAGCCGCCATAGGTCTGCGAAAGCCCAAGAATCAAGACGAAGCCATGGAAATCGGAGGCGAGCGGGGCGTTGGGAAGGGGAGGGAACGTGCGGAGACGGCAATTGCGGCGGGGGCGCGGGGAGTACGCGGAGGGTTGCCGTGGTCAAAACCCTAGATCGATGGAAGAGTGAGATAAATATAAGGAAGAAAGAAAAGAAAGTGACGTGGGGCCGACGGACACGAGAGCGATGAAGAACCGCAATCAATATACAACGCGTCGCCGCTGCTCTGTTTACCTAATGCGAGTAGGCATTTTTCTAATTTAGGTAAAGTAAATTTCAGAGTGATGATCTATCCAACCCTATCGAAGAAAATTTTTTATCGGGTTGAAACTTGAAACTTATCTAACTAGATTCAAGTTATGTGGGGTCCATGACCCATGGAGTAGGTTGATTCTCCACAAGACATATGTGGATTAGTTCCCAAAATTTAAAATTCAGTTTTTTATCAAAGGACGCACTTGAAAATTGATATTTATCAAAAAGCATATCAGGGTTTCATTTTTACCAAAAAGCACAGTGTATCTTCCTCTTATACCCCTCCCGTCAACAAATACTGAATCTCATTCTCAGTTAGAATTCCAAGACATCTGAACCAGCCACTTTTTTAGACTTTTCAATTTAAAATAATATATTCTGGGAGTCGGCTACAAAAGCGTAAGGTAAATCTATCACAACACATAATTTCAGGTTCATGCTGGGCTTGAAATCAGATGATATCAGGTTCAGCGTGGGCCTGAAAACCTAACTTGACTAATTGGAACTTGACTAGTACTAATTAGTATGTCTCAGTTGGTAGCTAATTACTATAAATATTAAAGTCACTAAACAAAATAAATACCCAAATTGCTCCCAGCATTCTTCTCAAAAAAAAAAAAGTAAGTATAACACATGAAGCGGTTTGATCATGTTGAAAATCATGAATGCAAGTTCATTCATCTTTTCCAACACCTGAAGGACGTCGACCTTCAAATCTTCAAAATCCTTGACTCCAAAACTGAACCTTATTAGATTCTTCTTGATTTCGTACTTGACTACCCTTTCGTGTGTATATATATATATATATATATATATATATATATATATATATATATATATATATATATATAATATATATATATATATATATATATACACATACAAAACTATATATATATATACATACAAAACTTCTGAATTAATCTAGTTCAGTTTATTATTTTAGTTGAATTAAATTTTTGGTTGAA
Organism: Boesenbergia rotunda; assembly: GCA_024364735.1. Taxonomy (NCBI): domain Eukaryota; kingdom Viridiplantae; phylum Streptophyta; class Magnoliopsida; order Zingiberales; family Zingiberaceae; genus Boesenbergia; species Boesenbergia rotunda. Next base: position 642,485 of record JAGFNQ010004423.1, read on the forward strand.
TTAAATTTTTGGTTGAATTAATTCAGTTCAGTTTATTAATTCAGTTCGGTTTATATATATATAATTATAGAAGAGCATGAAATCTTTTAATTTCAGACTCAAATTGGGCCTGAAATAAAAAGATTTCAGGCCCGACGTGGGCCTAAAATTTTTTATTTCAGGCCGAGTATGGGCTTGAAATTTTTGATTTCAGACCCACGTTGAGCCTGAAATTAGATAACTTCAGGCCCGACATGACCTCAAATTTTTTTCCATTTTAAAAATATTTTTATAATATTTAATTATGATTTATTAAATTAATTTTTATAGGGTAATCTTTTATATAATTCTACAAGTTGTGGCAAAATCCACTCATTTTATTAAAATACTCAGGTATGATCAAAACATGTTTACATTTGTTTAAACTTGAAATAAGAATGTTCCATCTGGATATTACCTAAATACACAATGCATAACAAAATTTAGTTCCTTACAGACCATCAACTTATATTTTCAGAATTTGTTGCAATAGGACTTTTGTAGGTCCATCAGTGGGTTTCGGTGAAAATCCACTGATGGACCTAGGATATTTAGATTTCTCAATACTCGATATCACTAGTTAGAGTTGAGCTAGGAGATGAAATTTGTGGTGTCTAAACTTAGTTCTAATAAATATTAATTATGTTCTCATACCGTATCAGTTGACACAGAACGATGCAACAACAATACAGAATCATAGCTTGTTTTAGTAAATCATCCTTATATCTTTAATTTTGTTCATCAATATATTTTATTATCTATCTTAATTATTTTTTACATTTATAAATTTTATTTATATTGAATTATAAAGAAAGAAAGAAATATATAATATTAATAAATACATACCAGTAAAAATAAAATAAATGAATATAATTCAAATATAAATAAAATTTATAAACATAAAAATAATTAAAATATATAATAAAATATATTTATGAGCAAAATTAAAGAGATAAGGATGATTTACTAAAACAAGCTATGATTCTACATTGTTATTGCATCGTTCTGTGCCAACTGATACAATATAAGAACATAATTGATATTCATTAGGACTAAGTTTAGACACCACAAATACTATCTCCTAGCTCAACTCTAACTAGTGATATCGAGTATTAAGAAATCCAAATATCCTAGGTCCATCAGTGGATTTCCACCAAAACCCACTGATGAACCTGCAAAAGTCCTATTACAACAAATTCTTAAAATATGAGTTGATGGTCTGCAAGAAATCCAATTTTACTATTCATTGTATATTTAGTTAATATCCAGATGGAATCTTCTTATTTTAAGTTTAAACAAATGTAAGTATGTTTTGAAATATATAATATTAATAAATACATACCATTTATAGAGTAAAAATATAATAAATGAATATAATTCAAATATAAATAAAATTTATAAATGTAAAAAAAAATTAAGATAGATAATAAAATATATTGATGAGCAAAATTAAAGATATTTGGATGATTTACTAAAACAAGTTATGATTCTGCATTGTTGCTGCATCATTTTATGTCAACTGATATGGTATGAGAACATAATTAATATTCATTAGGATTAAGTTTAGACACCACAAATATTATCTCGTAGCTAAACTCTAACTAGTGATATCGAGTATTAAGAAATCTAAATATCTTAGGTCCATCAATGGGTTTCCACCGAAACCCACTGATGGACCTACAAAAGTTCTATTGCAACAAATTCTGAAAATATGAGTTGATGGTTAGCAAGGACCCAATATTACTATTCATTGTGTATTTAGTTAATATCCAGATGGAACCTTCTTATTTAAAGTTTAAACAAATGTAAACATGTTTTGATCATACCTGAGTATTTTAATAAAATGAGAAGATTTTGCCACAACTTATAGAATTATATAAAAAATTACTCTATAAAAAATTAATTTAATAAATCATAATTAAATATTATAAAAAATATTTTTAAAATGAAAAAATATTTGAATCCACGTCGAGTCTGAAGTTATCTAATTTCAGGTCCCTATTGGACCTAAAATCAAAAATTTCAGGCCTGGTTCACTAGTTCAGATGATTATTATAAGTACATGAGCTTCCACACTGGTTCACATGATTATTATAAATACCTGAGCTTCCAGTTTATGGGAATTGTTTCAAAAGCAATCAAGTCAACACCAGATTCAGCAAGGACCTCAACTCGTCTCCTGTGAAATTCTTTCAATTTTTCTACCACAGGCCGATTCATGACACCGTCGAATAATTAGTCTACCACAGATCGATCCATCCATGATACCACCGAATAGTTAGTCTACCATGAGCCGATTCATGACACCACCATCATAATAATTTTAAAAGCTGGGAGATCCAACAATTCAAGGTTTTTCATTTCAATGAAATAAAATATTTTGTCTTAGTTAGGAATTGTGAATACTTAATATTACGTGGCACAAGTAAGGCTACTAATCCATTTAAAATTAAACCTATAAAAAATCCATTAATTCGATATAAATGAATTTTAGTTAAAATTTAAATAACTAAAATTTGATTAAACTATTATTATTATTAAATTAATCATGGAAAATTTTAAACTATGTTAAAAATTAAACTAATTCGGTTAAATTATTTTAAATAATTGAATGGTTAAAATTCGGTTAACTATTCTAAAATTTAAATAACTATTCTAAAATTTCGATTAAACTAAAAATATCGGTTTACTCGATTTTACTAAATTTTAATTTTTAAAATCGAAACTGAACCGATTAAATTAATATAATTAATATTTTTTAAAAAAATTTGAATTAATTGACGATCGATTAATTAATTAATTAAACTTTTACTCATCCTTGTGCAAAGTTGAGGGCATGCGAGCCGAAGAAATAATAGGATGATTTTTGGTTGGATTTTTCTTTTTTTTTTTTATAGATAAATCATATCTATCCAAAATTGAATGGATATGGCCTCCTCAACCTAAAACTTGCCAAGAACAATAAATATTTTTTATTTCTCTCTTTTTAAAGGTTGAGTTGATGTGAACAAAATCTCAGAAGGATGAAATCAATTTATTTTTTTTATTTTCCGAAGAGTTCGCAAGATTTTATAAGAAAAAAATGTACTGATTCAAAATTTAAATAATATTAATAATGTCGGGCAAACAACTTATATCTTAATTTAGTGATTTATTTCAGCATCAAACAGAGTATTCAATACTAGAAAAACATTTAATTATTTTTTAGTAATTCTTTTAAACAAATTATTTTTATTTTTAATTAACAAACAATATCTAACTTAGACTAATTTTGAAAATGATTAATTTATCCCATAAATGTTTTTTCAAAAATGATAACAGTAAGCAATTTATTAGTCAAACATTCTATAATTCATTAAAATTAAAACTCAATCCTTAAATACAAAAAAAATACTATATTACCGAGCTGTACTATGTCATTCTTTGGTATAGTAAAAAATAATTATATTTATTTCATGTGCCTCTCATTGATCCCGGATCAGTTTGCATGTAGCCTGACTCGGCAACTTGGTGCTCAGGCAGGAAGAACGGCTAGTGGTCTGGACGACCCCGCCAGATAAGGGACACATGGGCTTAGGCCCCCGGGATTTCCGTGTCAGGGCCCATACATGCCTATAATAGTGTTCTATTGAGTTAGATAAGCTTGGACTGGAGGAGTTATCCCCTCAGTGCCCCAGTCGGCACCCTCATAGGCCCTCAGCCGGCCTCCCTACTCAGTGCCCCAGTCGGCACCCTCATAGGCACTGGGGCACCCTCATAGGCCCTCAGCCGGCCTCCTTACTCAGTGCCCCAGTCGGCACCCTCATAGGCCCTCAGCTGACCTCCTTACTCAGTGCCCCAGTCGGCACAACCACTCCCTGACACCAGACTGCCAGACATGGTGCAAGGTCGGCGCAAGACCTGAGCCGTTCTGGTCCCAAGCGGCCGATATCTCGCCGGAGTACTGATTGGCCTGCCACACTTTGTCCCCCATACCTCGATCACATGCTTTGGTGTCAGGTCGAGCGGCGTCCAGCGGCGCCATCCTTAAGCTACAGTACCCCTTTCCTTAATAGAGCATGCGCTACTTTACCCTGCCATCCCTGGGCATGCATTACCGGACCCTCTCCACATAACGGCAAGGGGCGTACGGGGCAAAACTTGTCAGCTTCCCCGGTCATATAAATACCCCCCCCCCACTCCGCATTTCTCAGGTACGCGCGATAGTGTAATTTCGCTACTGTTCTATTGCTTTCCATCGCCACCGTCGTGTACTGACTTGACCGTCGGAGTGTCTGGTCGGGGACTTTTCCCGGCGGGTTCTAACGGTCCCTGTCTTGCAGGTTAGGAGTGACTCAGCTCGTCACGCCACTTCAGTGACCTCGCTCACCTCGGAGACTCATCCCGCTGTAAGGGCGTCCGACTCACTTGGCGACAGGATCAAATTTGGCGCTAGAAGGAGGGACACCAGCAGCCTGATCGGAAGTGAAGATGGATGAACCTTACGATATCAACATGGATATCTCTAGGGGAGAGTACGAGGTACTCATGGCTACGCGAGCTCAGCAGAGGGTCTCTCAAAGGCCCTCCCAAGCGACCAGCCAGAGGCCTCAGGGCTCAGAGCCGGTGGCACGTCGCGCCTCGGGAGGGCAAGGCAGACCTGCCGTGCCCGAGGGTGGCCCCGCCCTCCCCCCGACGATGGTCCCCCAGGAGCAAGCCGGCGATGCTCACTCGGCATCAGCCGCAGCATCAGTCTCTAACCCGGTGCGCGGGAGACGACCAGACAAAGGAAAAGCTCCGGCGGACCCTGCATCGGTTATGTCGGTACGCAGCCCTTTCGCTCCTTGGATCTTGGAGGATCCCGTGCCTCATCACATGCGTTTTTCACCATCCCTGAGTACGTGGGAACTACGGATCCGGAGGAGCACCTGATGAAGTTCGAGAGTGCTGCTATGCTCCAGCAGTACCCGGAAGGCGTTGAGTGTCGAGCCTTCCTAACCACACTCTCTGGTGCGACCCAGAGATGGTTTGACCGGCTCCTGGACGGGTCGATCACGAGCTTTGAAAAGTTCAAGAAGGTGTTCCTGCAGCACTTCGCTAGCAGTCGGAGGCACCACAAAACGAGCCTCAACCTGTTCGCCCTGAAACAAGGGCCTAAAGAAACACTCCGGGCTTACATCCGGAGGTTCAATGAGTTAGCAATGGATGTGCCGACCGCCACGCAGGAAGTCATGGTAAGCGCATTCTCCCAGGGTCTGCAGGAGGGAGACTTTTTTCGCTCATTGATCAGGAAGCCCCCGAAGGACATCGACAGCCTTCTTGGGAAGGCTGACAAGTATATCAACGGCGCAAAGAATCGGCGGCCTTAGCACCCCCGCCTCCTGTTCACACAGCCAGGCCCTCGGGAGGGCCCATTCGAAGTCCACGGTGTTGGTGCCCCAGTTGGTTTTGATGTGATCAACCAAGTTAGGTTAGGTCCTGTTGGTTTTAATCCCTCTGCTAAGTGTGCAGGAGCTTAGGTACGGAGGAAGTCGAGTGTAAGACGTAGCGGACGAGAAGGATTGTGCGGGGAAGTGAGCCGACGAGCTCGGTACAATCCGAGGGACGCGGATGCTGCGGAAGAGTACACCGGTGGAGCGAGAAGGACGTGCGCAGTGTCCGAGGGACGAGAAGCCGGGAGGAAGGACGCTCGAGGGGCGAAAGGCCGGAGTCGGGTTCGGGTGAGCCTAACTCCGGTTGGCCGGAAATCACCCAGAAGACGAAGAATCAAAAAGACTAGTCCAAGCGCCCAAAAAAAAGAGAAAATTATTTGGTGCCACGAAGGATCGAACCTGAGACCTCAACAACACACACTAATCCACTTACCATTTGGACTAAAAGGTGATGGCAATAAAATGTTGCCGATATTAATTACTACTTAGAGATTACAACAGCGACATGGATATTCCAACAGCCATCTCGAGGAAAGATAAAATTTTAATTAAAACAATTAAAGCTTAAAGGATAATGTTACATTATCCTTTAATCAAATCCAATGGATGCAGTTTAATCCCATCCAAGATCAACCATCCAGATTACATCCATGGATCAACGACCAAGAGAAAAGTGATCAACAATCAGCAATCCAGATTTATTCTCTTAGGCTATAAATAGACTTAGAGGTTTTGCTTTAGAAATCAATCATTTTATTCATTTTTGTAAAATCTCTAGCGTGCTATTTTTGTAAGGCTTCTCCGCCACAAGGAGATTTTTATTGAGCGTCCACTGCCTTGGAAGCAACGTTCTCAGTTGCGACCAAGTTCTTTTTTAAAGACGAGTGCCTCCACTTTCATAATTTTTTTTCCCCGTCTATTCACCCCCTCTAGCCGGTCCAACCCGATCCAACACACGGGGCCCCGCCGAGCCCCTGGGCATGGAGAGGCGCCACGTGCAGCAGGTGGCGCAGGGGTGTTTCCCTACCCGATGGAGGTCGTACTGCAGTTTCCACCAAAGTCACGGGCACGCCACGGAGGAGTGTCGACAAGCTGGTCGGGGTCGGGCTCAGGCCCCCAGAGGCCGAGGGAGACAAACACTTCCCGGACAGGGAGCAGGTCGAGGTGGCCTAAACGCCGACCCGATGGCCGAGGAACTGCGAGAAAACCCGTCGGCCGCTCGGAACCTGTTCCCTCAAGGGAACCGAGCGGTGGAAGAAGAGACGGAAGAAGAGCGCGCGAACCAGCAAAACGTCGTTCGAGGGGGCGTGCACGTCATCTCGGGTGGCCCAACAGGAGGAGATTCCCACCGGGCTCAAAAAGCCCAGGTGCGCCGGCTAGAGATCCACCAGGTCGGCACTAGCCTGACCCAAGCAGATGGGCCACAAGTCAGTTTCGGGCCACAAGATCTACAGGGGTTAGAGGTCCCCCACGATGACGCGCTGGTCATCACAGCCGTCATCGCTAATTATCAGGTCCACCGCACCATTGTGGACATAGGCAGCTCAGTCAACATCCTCTACAAGAGGGCATTTGACTAGCAACAGATTGAGAAATCTCAGCTGGAGCCAGTGGCGACACCATTGTTTGGTTTCACCGGGAATGCGGTGCATCCCATCGGCCAGATGTGGCTGGCTGTCTCATTAGGCGAGGAGCCATTGAAGAGGACTTGGTGGTCCACCTTTTTGGTGGTCGACGCTCCTTCGTCCTACAACGCTATCCTGGGTCGACCGGCACTCAATGAGTTTCGAGCTGTCGCCTCCACCTTCTACCTGAAGGTCAAATTCCCGGTTGGGGACCAGTTGGGAGAAGTCTGAGGCGACCAGAAGACAGCTCGAAGGTGCTACGCGGACGATGCTCGCGTAGACAGTCGCAAAGCCCCCCGTCCTTTCCCCGAGTGCAACATGGTCCAAGCCTCTCCTTGGTCCGAGTTGCAGGAGGACAAGGAAGAAATGCAGCTCCTCCCCGACCGGGAGGAGTCCCGAGTCAAGATTGCAGCAGGATTGCCGGGAGAACTGAAGAGCCCCCTGCTAGAATGCTTGACTCGCAATCAAAATGTCTTCGCCTGAACCGTCAAGGAGTTGAGGGGCGTCCAGCCGGAGGTTGTAGAACACCACCTCCACGTCTATCCCCACGCTCGGCCTGTGAAACAAAGAAAAAGGGACTTCAGCACCGAGCAGAATAAGGCGATCAGGGCGGAGATCGAGAGGCTAACGGAGGCAGGGCACATTAGAGAGGTGCAATTTCCATCCTGGCTGGCTAACGTGGTGCTCGTGCCCAAGCCGGACAACAGATGGCAAATCTGCATCGACTTTCGGGATCTCAACAAGGCATGCCCGAAAGATTGTTACCCCTTGCCCCGGATTGACCAAATGGTGGACTCAACGGCAGGCAGCGAGTTCATCTCCATGCTGGACGCCTACCAGGGATATCACCAAGTCCCCCTAGCAGTGGAAGATCAAGAAAATGTTAGCTTCATAACGGCAGACGGTACTTACTGCTACACTGTCATGTCGTTCGGATTGAAGAACGTTGGAGCCACCTACTAGCGGATGATGAATAAAGTCTTCCGGTCCCAGATCGGGAGAAATGTGGAAGTGTATGTTGATGACATCCTCATCAAATATGCTCGTGCTGAGGACTTGGTGGTGGACGTCGAGGAGACCTTCCAGATGCTACGAAGGTACGGGCTTAAGCTGAATCCAGCTAAGTGCCTTTTCGGGGCGCGAAGGGGAAAGTTCCTGGGCTATATTGTGACTGAGCGGGGTATAGAAGCCAACCCGGGAAAGGTCAAGGCCCTGCTGGATATGCCTTCCCCCAGAAATTTGCGAGAAGCTCAGCGGCTTGCGGGGCGAATCATGACCCTGTCTCGATTCATCTCCCAGTCGGCCGAGCGGGGGTTGCCTTTTTTCAAAATCCTCCGCAAAGCTACCAAGTTCCAATGGGATGCCGACTGTGACAAGGCATTCGAAGAGCTGAAGAATTACCTTGCTGAACTGCCTGTGCTGGCCAAACCAGAGATAGGAGAGACGTTATATGTATATTTGGTCGCATCAGCTGATTCGGTCAGCCTAGTCTTGATTAAGCAGGAAGCGGCCGAGCAGCAGCCAATGTACTTCTTTGCTCATTTATTAAAGGGAGCCGAGTGCCGCTACACGACACTCGAAAGGTTGATGTATGTGCTATTGCTCGGTGCCCGAAGGCTTCGGCCTTATTTTTTGGCGCATCTTATCATAGTTTTGACGAACAGCAATCTGGGCCGAGTAGCCTCAAACCCTAAAGTATCCGGACGGCTGATCAAGTGGACTACAGAGCTGAGTGAATATGACATCCAGTATCAGCCTCGATCAGCCATCAAGGCTCAGGCCCTAGCCGACTTCCTAAGTGAATTACATTCGGACGAGATCGAAGAGGCGTGGCAGATATATGTGGATGGCTCGTCCGCCCGGTCGGGAAGTGGAATTGGTATTCTAATGGTCTCCCCCAACGGAGAAAAGATGCACCTGTCCGTGCGACTGGAATATAAGGCCACCAATAATGAAGCCGAGTATGAAGCCCTTATAGCTGGGTTGCAAGCCGCTAAGCATGTAGGGGCGGACCGAGTAATGCTCTACTCGGATTCTCAACTAGTCACACAACAAGTAGCTGGAAAGTTTGAGGTCAACAGTGATCGGCTGCAGGCTTTCATAGAAGCCTATGAGAAGCTCAAAGCCGAATTCAAAGAGGTGCAAGTGAGGAAGATTCCACGGGAGGAGAACTTCAAGGCGGATGAGTTAGCTAAGCTAGCTAGTTCGGTCGGCTCGTGGATACTCCCCCAGGCTGGCGGCCCCGCTCTGCTAGTCATGCAGATAGAAAGACAGGCTGACCTGGAGTTGGGATCTGACTGGCGAGCCCCAGTCATCACCTACCTCACTCAGGGCACCTTACCAACCAATCAGGATGAGGCCCGATGGCTCAATAAGCATGCGTCTAGATTTACCATGGTTGGCGACACCCTTTATAAGAGATCATTTTCTCGGCCTCTCCTTAAATGCCTGAATGAAGAGGATGCTGATTATGTCTTGAGGGAGATTCATCTGGGGATCTGTGGACACCATGCGGGTGCTCGAGCGACGGCTCGGAAGGCAATAATGTCAGGATACTATTGGCCTACTTTGCAGGAAGACGCCAATGAGCTGGTAGCCAAGTGTCTATCCTGCCAGAGACACCAATGCTTACCGCACCGGCCCATGAAAGTCATGAAGGCGTCAGTTGTCTCTTGCCCTTTTGACCAATGGGGCATGGACATTGTGGGGCCATTCCCGACTGCCGCCGCTCAGAAGAAATACCTGCTGGTCGCGGTCGATTACTTCTCTAAGTGGATAGAGGCAGAGGCCTTGTCGCTCATCACCGAGCAGGCGGTCAAAAAGTTCTTGTGGCGAGACATACTGTGCTGGTATGGAATCCCACATAAGATTGTCTCGGATAATGGGAGACAGTTCCAGGGCAGGAAGATACGAGAATGGTGCGCCCAATACGGCATCAAGCAGGCTTTTACTTCGGTAGCCTATCCTCAGAGCAACGGCCAGGCAGAAGTGGCTAATCGGGAGATCATCAGGGGGTTGAAGACTAAGCTCGACCACGTTGGCGGAACCTGGGTGGAGGAGCTCCCGAGCATCTTATGGGCCTTGCGAACCACTATCAAAGAAACAACCGGATGCACACCTTTCCAGTTGGTTTATGGAACTGAGGCAGTGATCCCGGTCGAGGTCGGGTGCGAGTCAGATCGAAGGGCAGCGTATAATGAAGATAATCCGGAGAGACGGTGGCTGGAGCTAGACCTGGTTAATGAAATTCGCGATAAGGTAGCAGCTCGAATGTTCGCATACAGGCGGAGGATGAAACAGCGGTACGACCGAAGAGTGCTACCCAGAGCATTTGAGGTGGGCGACCTTGTCTGGAAAAGAATTAAGCCGGTGGGGGACGTGGGCAGGTTAGGAGTGACTCAGCTCGTCACGCCACTTCAGCGACCTCGCTCACCTCGGAGACTCATCCCGCTGTAAGGGCGTCCGACTCACTTGGCGACAAGATCACTCATAATCCGTTCCCATTTTATGTGAAAGAAGATAAATTATGAGATCAATTTATAAGATTAGAAAGTGATAGAAACTTTTTCTCTAAATATACGCACTCAACGAAAATTAATCCTCTATTATAATAAAATTATCATCCTCAATCAACTAAGACCATCTCCAACTCATACATCAAAACACCAAATTTGATGTCAAACTCACACCAAACCACTCCAATCAATACACCAAAACTCATCCCAAATTTGGTGTGATGAATAGTGCATCACCATATTTGATGATGCACTATTCATCACACCAAATTTGATATTGGAATTTTTTTATTTTTTTAATATTTGAAAATTCTTATTATATTATATAATCAATAAAATATAATATAATATATATTATTAAATATTATATTATTAAATATCATTAATAAAAATTAATTTATAATAATTAATTTATTCATAATTATTTAAAAATATAAATTATTTATTATAAATATAAATTAAAAAATATAATAGAGTATTTTAATTTTATTAAACATAATTATAAAGATTTAATTTTATAAAAAATTTATTTATCAAGCATATTTTAATTATAATTATATTTATAAATTATATCATTAATTTTTAAAAAATATAATAAAAATAATTATAATTAAAATTTTATTTATCAAGCATATTTTAATTTTAATTATATTTATAGATTATATCATTAATTTTAAAAAAATATAATAAAATAATTAAAATTAAGTGTTAATTATATTTATAGATTATATCATTAATTTAAAAAAAATATAATAAAATAATTAAAATTAAGTGATGGTTTGTTTTAAATAAAAATTAATAATCATGTTAATTGTGTGTGATTTTAAAATATTTTTATATAAATTAGTTGAATATAAAATTTTTAAAAATTAACTTATTAAAATAAATGAAATATTAATTTTAAATATAATAAGTATCATGTAACGCGGATAATTAAATTTTGAATAAGATGAAATAGAATATTCTAAGGAATATTCTTTTTTGGTGTGATATGGTGTTAGTGGGTTGAAACTGAAATAATATTTGGTGTTGAAATTGTATTATTTTAGTATGGAATTGATATCAAATATGATATTTTGGGTTAGAGATGGTCTAACTACCCTATGGAAATAAATTCTTATCCTGATTAACTGACAAATGACAACATTGAATTTGAAGGGCAAATGAATCTCTGTTAAAAATTGTCACTACTGCATGACTGAAGAACCCTGCATTAAAAAAAAATATTTATGTCATGATTTAAATGACAATAAACATGAAAGTTAGATGAAGTAAATTCTGACACCATTGCCGTCTTTGAGATGCTCAGATCAGCTCAGCTCAGACTTATAACAGAGCGGAGCTCCTCACATGATTCCCTTGGTAAGCAAACCTCACTTCCAAGTCAAGAGGTAGATCTCAATTCATCATCATCTTCTTCATTTGTTTTTTTTTTTTAACTTTGCATCCTCTTCCGCCTCACTTTTCAGATTGCAATCATATCATGAATGAAGTAACTACCAACGCATTGACAACTACATTTCTCCTACCACCTCGCCTTCTTTTGGGAAAGTTAATTCATGGATCTTCTCTTTCCCAACTCCCAGCCTAATCTTTCTCACTGTAACCGAAAAGATTGCGATTTCATCCTTCTGTTCTTCCAGAGATGAGCATCCAAGCCTTAATGGTCGCCTTCATCCTCCAGTTCTTGTGAGGTTCTCAGCGAATCTGTTCTTCTTCATCTCATCTTCTTTGCCTTCGAGTTTTTCCAAGATTCCTTGTGAAATCCAGCTTTCTCATGTCATTATTTCTCACCGGACATTGAAAAGATTGCAACTTTGTATTGAGATCTTATCAGACGCCAAAAGCACCTCCTCCTCCTTTTCTTCGCCTTCGCCATGGCGATCAAATCCTTCATGGTGTCCTTCACTCTCGCCTCCCTTCTCCTATCACTCCTCATCATCCCCTTGGTCCTTTCCAAATCCGCCACCTTCTTCCACAAATCCGACCGCCTGCGCGGCGCCCCGAAATCCTACCCGGTCGCCTTTGCCTACCTCATCTCCGCCTCCGCCGGCGACGTCTCTCGCCTTGAGCGCCTTCTCCTGGCAATCTACCACCCAGGGAACCGCTACCTCCTCCACCTCGACCTCCACGCGCCGCCGAAGGAGCACGCCCAGCTCGCCAAGTTCGTCGCCAAAACCGAAACTTTTTCGCGATTCGGCAACGTATGGATCGTCGGCAAGTCGAATCCGGTCACCTACCGCGGCCCCACCATGCTCTCCACCACGCTCCACGCCATGGCCATCCTCCTCCGCCTCGGCCACTGGGACTGGTTCATCAACCTCAGCGCCGCCGACTACCCCCTGATCACTCAAGACGGTAAAACTGTCAAAATTTAGGTTTTGCCCAAAACTGAGAAATCTCTAGTGGCAATCTAACCGATTTCTACAGATCTAATTGTGGCATTCTCTGCCTTGCCCAGAGATCTCAACTTCATAGAACACACCAGTCACTTAGGCTGGAAGATGTAAGAGCACTTCAATTGACAGATAAAAAATCCAATTTTTATTGCATATTTATCATCTTCGATTCTTGTATGAATCATAGAACTCAACATTCCTTGCAGAAAGAAGAGAGCAAGGCCTATCATTATAGATTCTGGACTGCATAGCCACAACAAATCAGGCATCATTTGGTCTGCGAACCAAAGAGGCCTTCCGACTGCCTTCAAGCTCTACACAGGTACAGATATAGACAGTATACAGCAATTGTCGTTGCTCGAAAGATCATATCCGTACTGATTACTGAATAACAACGCTACTGTTTGATCAGGTTCTGCTTGGACTATACTCTCCAGGTCTTTTGCCGAGTACTGCATCCTGAGCTGGGACAATCTTCCGAGGAACCTCCTCCTTTACTACACCAACTTCATCTCCTCGCCGGAGGGCTACTTCCAGACGGTGATATGCAACTCCAAGGAGTTCCGAAACACCGCGGTGAGCCACGACCTGCACTACATCTTGTGGGACAACCCCCCGACGCAGCACCCCTTGACCTTGGGCCTCAAGGACTACAGGAGGATGATCCTGAGCAGTGTGCCGTTCGCGAGGAAGTTCAAGAAGAACGATCCGGTGCTCGACAAGATCGACCGTGAGCTCCTTCGGCGGAGGAAGGGAGTGTTCAGCAAGGGAGGTTGGTGCTTGGATGGCAATGGAGGCGCTTGCTCTGTCTCTGTTGATGGTGGTAGATTGAGCTTTGGTGTTCTCAAGCCTGGTGCAGGCTCTAGGAGACTGAAGGCTCTATTGACGAAGCTGGTATCTACAGGGAACTCTAGGAAAAGGCAATGCAGGTAAATTCTGTAAGAAGAATGGGCTTGAAGATTGAATTTTGGAGCTGAGGAATTTCTTTTTTCTATTTCCTTTTCGAGAGGGAAATCATCAAAAATCAACACTTGTATAATTCAATTGTACTTGGCTAAACCTCAATGGAAAAACTTCTCCAGTAAAAGAGACAAATTAAATAAGGCCTGAAAATAAAACTTAATTCACACAATTATAATTCAATTTAATTCATTATAACCTAATTGTGCCATTTTAAGATATCTGTATTGGGATGCAAGTAAACAACTAGTGAGATGGTAAATGAGTTAATTGCAATTTACATTAGCATTTAAAATAGAAGGCTACCATATTTTAAGAAAAATTAAGAAACAAAGATATCCAATAATATTTCTCTTCCTCCAATATGCCCTAGAAAGCAGCTTTACATCTGTATCGACAAGTAGAATCATCTAAGGGAAAAGAATATACTTGAGAATCTTTCACGAAAAATCTCCAAAAGGTGGGAAGAATTTTTCTCACTTGCACGTACTGATGGTGTTCGACCGTTTCCACTCTTCTGAATTTTGTAACTGCTTAAGATTACTTCATGTCTTCATGATGTCTGTGTTCACTGCTTTAAGTCCCTTTCGGCAAGCATGTGTCTTCGGCACCCAAATAACGGACGATAAGTACGCTGACCATGATTCTGTTCTACTGTCCACTGTACCACACCAGTCTAGCTTAGGTACCCAAGCTTCTGGGTCTAATCCTCTCGTAGAAGAGAACATAAGCTGCAGATGATTTTACGTTGTCCTCAGATATGGGAAGAACAAACTGATCATCAAAGTCGAACCAACGATCCTCAGTTTCATGCTACAGTGAAAAATTCGGTATCAGCATCATGATAAAAACAAAGTGAACTTCCAACAAATAAGATAAACTGAATCTTGTATTTACATTTAGGTGTGGAAAATAAGATAAAATTGCAATAAGTTACTTTAACGAACTGTATAAAGATATAAATGTAATTTTCAGACAGGCATTTCGTTGATGTAACTGCATTTAATTACTGTATTATTTGGACCAAAAAAGTAGAAGATGTTAAGTCTTCAATTAGTTGGAGTTGAAAGTGTGATAGATAAATGATAATACTATTCAACAAAATTCGAAGAGATCTATGGCCGAGGTAATTTTGAGCTTAAGGCATACTAAATCCATTCAACTCATTGTGCTACAATTTGAAAATAAAACTAGGTTTTGGATCTGTACCAAGTTTTCCTGACACTAATTGTAGTTTCCTTTCCAATAGCATCTTGTTTAAGGACAGAAGGCATCTAGAGAAACAGAGAGGAGAAGAATTTAAAGTGTAAATTCAATAAAAATTCAACTTACATATACATATGCAGTGTAATGACCACCTCCCATGTTCCCGTAATGGTTGCTGATTGCATATAATCGATATTTGGACGGCTCTTTCGGCTTACGAGCAAGATAGCCTGACAAATCCAAGTCATGAATTGGGAAGTCCACAAACATCTCCAGCTTGTTATTGGAAAATATGTTATAAGAAAATCTTTTTAGATGAATAATAAGAACATCCGGTAACCTCCAAAGATCCAACTTCTTGGAAGCTTGCCGATGCTTTTTGCAGCCTGGGCAATACCTGCAATGAAAGTGGCGTTCAATAACGTGGATCATTTTGACAAAATAGAATCAAAGGATTTTGTGACGACAATTTAACAAGATAAATATAATTTGCAAACAGGTTTATTTTAATGTACTATATCTTTTAAATGGGTACACAATCAAATATTTTAAAAAATGGCAATTTTAGAAACTGAAGCAGAAGCACTTCCTTTCTAGTGAAGCAAGCATACCAAAGTAGTATTAGTTTTTTGTTATTCATCAAGAACTAATGTTATTATGATTTTACGCATTAAAGAAGAGCTAAACTTGTTTGAATAATAATAATGATATAGCTTTTGGTAGAGCTCAAGGGACTGATATAAGCTACATCGCCAACCACAGTTGGCACTAATATGAAATGGTGATGATGAAGATGAGTTCAAAAAATTCTTTCAATTTACTCATGTCCAAGTTGATAATGGTGACATTTATCTAAGGAGATTTAGTCCTTTCAAGTAGATAAATGCATGAATAAACAAATCAAGTAATCAAAATCACATTTTGTACAAAATGGTAAATTTTGAATCTTGTACGTGTGTTATCTTTATATAAATAGTTGCCTAAAGGTAATTAGAAGTATTATTTCTGAGTTGCTCTATGAATAAACCTTAAGGTTAATTGAAAAAAAAAACACTGACGAGAGTATTTTGGTTAGTTTGAGTTAGCTTTGCAAACTATAGGAGATGAAATGCAACAAAATGAACTTTGATGGACAATTTAAAAACCTTGAAATTACAGTAAAACCGAAACTACCCTTTGCAAATTAAATGTCTTGGTATATATTTGTCTTAAATATTCAGATAAAAGGTAATGGTACAACGTTTTCTTCATAACCATGGTGAGCTTGTGTTGATGGCATGAGTGGAATTTAACATATTTGAACAGTTTGTTTTAAGTTGTTATCAATGAAACATATGAATTTACTTCTTATATACCACAGGTTCTACCAGCTTGTTATAAATATACTTGAAAAGGCAAAGGATAGAATAAGTATACTCACCACATGTCTTCTGGCCCTAGTGGTTCCTCCTTTAAAAAGGCTTCAAGGCATGAATACAAGGAGACAGACTCCTGCGGCTGCTTAGCTAAAAGTCCAAACTTGTAAACCTCAGGTAAGGTATTAAGAAGGCTTACATTGTAATCTGTCATTTGTTTATCATGCCAACTGACAAGCACAAACAGTTTACTTTGTAACTCCATTAGGCAAATTGGCTCGTTCATCTCTATCTCTGAGAGCATTACTTGACCGTTCTCATCTGTCAAGTAAAACTGAAATCCATCATCGAAAGACATTTCCTTTACTGGAGCGTTGTCTTCAAAATCAGGGAGAACAGAGTCACAGTCAATGTTAGTAATCCCATCCTCATCATAAATACTATCTTTAACAACATCCAAAGTTGATCCTTTTGGATTTAGAAATGGGACAAGTAGCTTCAAGAACAAGTCGCGAACAGCAGGACCTGTGCTCAAACCTGGTAGCCTAGTAACCAAGGGGGTACCAAATGCCTTCCATCTGCTGCCAGTGAAATAATGCCTGGAGAAAAAAAAATTAAAGCACAAAGTTATGAAAATAAATATCAATAGTTGCAGAAAATGGATTTATATGACGACATGAACCAAGATCTAACACAACAATATAGACTACGATCCATTATTTTATGATAGATGTAAAAGCCTAATAACCTCCATCTTTTTAATCCAGAATTGGTATCTACACTGTCAATTTAACAATACATGACGAATAATGTAACTAAGATGTATCCCCTGCTATCAAAATATATTTGGCAATTAAGAACTGCTATAATGCAACCAAGAGGTTATCTCTAAATACATTATTAGTTTATACACCTCCATAATGCAAAAAAACCATGACAGTTTGTGGCAAGAAATACTTTTAGACACTAGGCTATAACAGCATCTTAATGACATATCTAATGATTTATACATCCTCTTTTGGTTTGAAAACTTGGGAATCCAGAAGAGACTATGTCATTCTCCAACATTATGGCTAAAAGAAATGAAATATTAAATCTCGCCCTTACTCGTCTTTGGCTTGATGCATAAACACAATCAGTGGGAATTCTTCAAGTTCTTTTGAGAGCCTGTATGCTGCAAGCTGATCTCCATCTCTAATTAAAGAAACTGAATCAGATGGATCCTCTAGGAAACGAATTATTTTATTGCAGAAAACCTGCACAATGTTTCTATTAGCAGATGAGTCGAATGGAAAAAAGGGAGATAAGTAATAAGGGATTTTTTTTTCCCTTTTTGTAGTAAGGCATGTAAGATCATGAAAATAAAGTATAGCATACCTCAGCAACCAATAAACTCTCATCCTGCTTCAATGAACAAGCAATACTTAAAGATTGTATTAGATCACTGCAGTTCCCAGATTTAGGCACATTCACAGTGTAAGGGGCTGGTCTGCTGTGACCATCAGTACTGAAGACAGTAACAGTCATTGTACGCATTTTTGTGGATGGCAAGGGAAGAGACAGATAGATGAATGGATCAAATGTAACAGACAACTTATTGCACACGGGGCACACTAAAGTTGATCTGTACTGACCCTGCAAAGGAGAAATAACTCAGGATGAGATTCCCTTAACTGGAACAAATCATGCCAATGATAAAATATCAAATATGTGCTTCTTATGAACATGAAATATAAAATGAGCATGCATTGTGAGTATGCTCCAGTTAATTTCATGGGAACTTTGAATCAGAAAAAGTATGGAGGCAATAAATTCAAAAGCTATTTGCACCAAATTGCAACTACCAATGCCATGCATTAGTAATGGCACAACAGATGTTCCCATCATTAAATCTTACAAAACTAGAGATTGTGAGGTAAGCAAGGAGAGAATTCCAGCATCAAAATGTGATAGAAGTATGGAATTCAAGAACCTAAAAGAAAAGGTCACTAACATGACAGATGTCCACTATAATGGAGTCATTGCGAGCTAAGTGGTTTGCCCAGTACTCTTCCGCTACTTCTTCATCTGGACGACCAGATGCATCCTTAACTTCAACATAGGGCTTCTGTTTGATGCGATTTAGGTCTTCATGGAGCCCATCTAATAGAAAGGCCAGAAGTTCCTATGAACCAAATAAGTCAGTTCATGCTTCAGAATAAATGTAGCTTCAGCACTTAAGAAAAACTTGAGTAATATTTTGGACAGTAAAAAACTAGTTTTAGCATATATAACAAGAGTTTCAGCGTACAAAATTGTACTTACTTGACAATCATGTTGGCTAAAGCCGTAGAATTGTGGAGCGAAAGAAGAAAGCTTTGATTTAAAAACATTTGGAGCAATTGGTGTTTTCCCTGGAGCCCATAACTTCCTCAAAAGTTGGCCAAATGTTAAAGCAAGTTCACCCTGTCAAAATGTGAAACATTTTATGAGTCTCAGATAAATGCAGTTCAGTAGGGAAATTTTTTACTTCAAATAACAATCTTATTCTGTTGGGTGGAAAAGGAATAAAAACTGAGGATGCATAGTTCTGATCAAGTAAATCTAAGTGAAAAGTGAAGGGTGGATTTTCTTTATCTGCATCTCAAAAGTTTTGAGGAAAAAAAAAGATGGTGAAAAAACTCGTGCATATTTATAAGAGTTCTATGATGAAACGTATGAATTAGCAAAATGTGGGTATGAACAGTTAGTGCTTGCATGATATGAACTTGGTCCGTGACTAGGGCAGTCATTGCTAATAAAACTCCACTATTTTCTGATAACTTTAACATAGATCCTTATTTGAGAAAAATCATTCTATGCATTTTAATTTGGATTTGGCATATACTAAGCTATTATTAAATTAGCCTAGAATATGCTTTATCCAACAAAAAAGATACACTTGATATCCCTATTGAAGGGAACAATTGTTAAAAAGAAGCTTCTCCCTGAAGACTCTCATTTCTTGCAAACCAAAGAAATTTTTACAGGTACAATATCCTGCTTTTCAGTGAGGCTGACAAGTTAAATAAGAAAGATTGCTTTGAAAATTGCATGAAGATATTACATTAAGAAAGTCAAGATCCATCAAAGAGTTTCAACCTACATTCATCCCTAGTGGATTCTCACGGTTTATTTCTCTAGTGTAGTTTCCATGGAAATAGCGAACAAGCTCCGGTGTGTGGGCTAAGCACTGGATAGCACTATTCATAAAACATGTATTTCCAAGATTCTCCAATCCTGTCAGACCTGAAGTACTTGTTCTGATGGAGCTAACATTCGAGTGAAGATCAAAATCCATAGTTTCTATGCTTCCATTGCTCATAAACAAATCACCACCGTAGGATGAACCTGCCATTTGGGATATAGGAACTGTTGGGTAATACTTTCTGGTTTCATGTTCAGAAGTCATGGCTTCTGATGAAGCACATAATTGAATTTCTAGAAGAATCTGCAAAATCACAAATAAAAAATAACAGAATTACTAAGATTTTCTCACATAAATTCTAACATACAATTAGTTCATACTAGCTGAGAGTGTGTTACTCTTCTTCATTATAGTTGGTGTGAAATTGAACTTGTTACATCTTCCAATAGCCCAGGTTAAATTTGCTTATTCTGGTTCCATACAAATCTTCCAGCTTCAATATGTTGTATCAATAAACTCATTTGTAGTCAATCTCTATTATATTCTCTTGTATATGCGAGAAATGTGTAAGCATGTGTAAATTCATATTTAGAAAATCAAAATAACATTAAAAGTTCATAATCTCCTAACATGGTCAACTATTTTCCTTGGCAATTAATATGTTTGCCACATATTATTCTACATTTTCAAATCATATCGGTTGAAGCAGTTTCAAAAATTGCTACAAGTGAAGCATTTTCTACATGTGTCTTGCATATACAGAATATATGCATGATAAACAATAACCAGTTCAGTAATCACAGTTGATGTTCATTGCAACTAACAACAAACTAGCTCAACTACGTAAACTATTTTTATATTTGTTTCCGCTAGGAGGGGAAAAAGCTGAATGAAGATCAGTACCCATTTTAAAACAAACATGAACTACCATAATCCCATCAACTCAATTTGTGTTCTCAAAAATAACTTATTAAGGATTACTTATTGTGTGTCTCATGAATGAAATTTTAGAAAATAAATATTTTCCAACAATAGAAAAGGACCATATCCAAAGCTCCTGGAAGGATTGAATTACACTTTGTTAAAAAGTGGAGAAATGAATTAAGAAACAATACGTGCGGGAAATAATGGGGAGAAAAACAGATGAATTCTAATACATAATATTGTATAAAAAGGATAGCTAAGAGTTAGAATATAACAAGAATAAACACAATATTCATCGACAAGCACTCACCATATAGGTGAATCAATGGTATATCCTCCAGAACTCCAGGTAAGTAGTCTAACTAGTGAATATGGATTTTATGACACAAAAGTTCAGTAGCATGGAAAAAAATTGTGCAAAGTCTTCTTAATCTCTTTGTTAAAAGGAAAAAAAAAAGTGAACTAAACATTTAGGGTTTGAGAAATAAAACATTTCCTGATAGTTATCATAAGACGACCATACAACAAACCAATCAAGATGTAGACCAAATTCAAAATAAAGGTCCAATTGATTGGACCAGACAACAAACCAATTGTGGTGTGTGTAATAATTCAATCATACAAAATTTTGAAAAGAAAAAAGAAATGACGACCATTTAGATTCAAGCAACCATGGGGCATTCCTGAGTTTCTGAACTATCAATTCTGTCCAGGATTATGTAAGAATTATTTACAAGTGCCTAGACACAGCATGGAAAGGACCTATTTTAAAGTACTAAAGCTGAAAAGTAATATTGATTACCTCATTCTCGGATTGGTGTTGCCCATCCAAAAACATTATATTCTGCAGATTCATTTTAGCATGATCTATTTGCTTGGAAAAATCCCAAATATAAACCTAGCTCAAATGCAAATGAAGTAAATGAGGCAAACTTCTGAGGCACAAAACTTTCAAGCCAGAATGATAGTAGTAGTTATCAGTAACCCACCAGTTCAGAATCATCTGAAAAAAGTGCGCTCGCCTTAGCATAACTCTCAGTAACATTGTCCTGAAAAAAATTAAAAAAATATGTTCAAGCCTACACTGCCACACAGATTATGACAGTGAATTACATGGAAACCCTATCAGTAGTCACTGTAATTCAGTTGAAGGCCTCATGACACAAGCAACATTGTCACCATCACGCTCAATTGTCTTCGAGCATGTTAGGATCAATTGATTATCAATGGATAAAACTTAATGTTGATTTACAAATATGACAAAATCGCCAACCATATACAAAACAGACTTGTTACAATATGAATCTAGTTTCATAAACGACCAAAATAAAGTCAATACGAACATGCAGCAAAATTTGAAATGAAGAGCGTAGCATCACAAACCTCCTTGCGTATCTTAATTGTTACAGTACTTGTGTCCTGGGAAGCAGAGATCCTAAGCGTGAGAGGATACATATCATCTGAAGCATTTAGATAGTTCCCCGTGTTCAGAATGGTACCATTATGCCTATTGAAAAATCCAAGCAGAAATGAAGACTGAACGCAAACAATCGCGCAAAAATTATTTGTGCGTTGAGGAAGCAAATACATCACAAGGTATCCAAGTATAATTGTTGAGACTGGTGATCAAATGAAGCTGCAAGCATTCGATCACTCGACAAGAATCAAGATGTCCTGCTACGTTGCAGGGAGATGCTCACCATCTGACAGCCATCGAGCACATATCTCTTCGAATCAAAGCGTAGCATCTGCAAGGAACCCCCTCGTCTTCCTCTTCCGGCCGTTTCGAGTCGCTGCCGCCGTCACGACGTAGCTCGAAGATGAGATCGGACTCGACTGAGATCGACGAAGATGCGGAGGTCACCGCCGCGTAGCGGATCCCTTCCGTTCCATCGGCCGTTGCTTCCAAGGACAACTCTCGCGCCTCCTTCCACCACCTATTCATACAAATCGAAAACGAGATTAAAGTTAGAGAGAAACTGGGGACAAAGATCGATTCCTAAAAAGGTCCTCACCGGAAGGGAACGAGGCAAGTGGCGCCGGCGACGAGGCGGCCAGAGTCGTCCATCAGCAACCGGCGGCGGAAGAGACAGATCGAGTAGTCATTAGTAAGGAAGAGGAAGAGATTAAAAAAACGATAAATAATAAATAATGGAGAATTCCGCTTTGCCCCTCAAAATGAGTAAAAATAAGTTCCTCCCTCATGACAATAAAGACCATTGCGTGGGTATCCAAAATTAACATATAACTTCTTTTTTTACCAAATCTGATATATTGATTTTATTATTATCTTTAAGTTAAATATCAATTCGACGAGCATATTATAATAATTACAATTTTATAAAGATTAAACATGGTATAATAATGATAATTTCATAATTATTTCCATATATATTTAATACGTTTAAAAATATTTATATTAATACTACGAAACTCAATATCAGCTAATATACAGCAGCTATGATGATGATGCCTCCTAAATTCTACTAAAGTTAACTCATCAATAACTCCTCGGGTAGGAGGAGGTCTGACTTCTATATGATAAAATTCTCCTCTAACATAGATTTGAAAAAGAAACTATGAATTAGAAGACGGCTAAAGGATTTTTGATACATGCATTTCGATGTTTAAATTAGAGAAGGTCTAGAAATGAATGAAGTATTAGGAATTGATTAGGTTTTCGTGGATACCTACCTTTTCTACAGATGAAAGTACCTTTTTATAAGATTTCAAAAAAGGAACCACGTCTTTACGTGATTCCATATTTTTCGGTGCGATTACCCTCAGTATGCTTAGTCTTTTTTATTGCATATAAATGGAGAATAAAGAAGGACGTTATGAGGTCACGTGTTCCTGTCTATTTTACCCATGTCTTTGGTGATTGTTATCCTTTTTATTGAGTTGGGAGCTTGACTAGAAAGTCGGGCTTTCCGATCTTGGACTTGAGGTTAGATGTTTGCCTCTGGGCCTAACCAAGAATCTGATATGAGCTCCCAAACCAAGAGGGCCCGAGTCGGGAGTCCAATTTCATACTCGAGTTTGAGTACTGGTTGACCAACTAGTGAGGTACGATCTTTATCGATTGGACACCTCTGTTAGTTCTGTCTTATTGATGTAGCTACTTAATTGACTCACCTGTTCTATTCACGACATTATATGATTTCTTAGCTATTATAATCTCACCAATCAATTTAAAATTTAGATAAAAAATTAATAATAGAATAAATGTATTAAAGATAATTAAATAATTATATATAAATTATTGATAGATAAGACATCCTTGAATAAAAAATAGAGATGTTCTTGAGATGATTTCAAAAAACATAAGGATGCTTTTCTAATTTCCATCAAAGTTTAAATTTTATTAATGCCCTCGGAATTTTATCCCAAAAATTATGACGGTGGAGTCACCCTTGAGTTAGGGTGGATTTCAACCCCACATTTAAAAAAAAAAAAATTAATGACTTTTAATTAAAAATATATATAGATATAGATATATATTTCAATTCTATCACAATTCATTGACCATTCTCAATACTCAATATTCGGGATCAGTTCAATTAGTTTTGAACCTGATTGTGACTATCTGAAAAGTATTATAATATCATCATTTCATAAAGCCATTTTACAATATTAATAAAATTTCTCAATGAATAATTACGGGGAGTGGGTGGGCGGGCGAACGGGATCCTCTGTCCCTATTTCGTCTGTCCCGTACTCGTCGATGATAGTCGACGAGTCGTCCGATCGACGATCAGATACTATCAATAATTTTTTATTATCGTCCCGAATCAAATAATATCTTGGAATAATAGTGAATCGGTCGAAATCGTCACATTACAATTTCGTTGGATTCGACAGTGAATATAACGAGATCGCAATTGCGGCGGTCTCCGACAGGTTCACCGTCCCCTAGGGTATAATTTTGTTCGGGGCGACAGTCGGAGGGCGCCGATGATGACCGATCGACAATTGAACGACTCATCAATCATCATTGACGATTGAGACAGAGGGACAAAGATCCTCTTTGAGATAGAGGATCCCATATCGTGTGTGGGTGCTTTTTGGAATGGCGATCATAAAGACAAAGAAATGAAATAAAAGGTTGGATGTGAGGTTTAATCTCGGCGTTTTTCCGAGAGTAAATCCTCTTATTTGCTGTTCCAATTAAACTACCACTACTATTTTTGTTATCCAAATTTCCAAAAAAGAGCCATTTTGACGCTCTATAAAAATATTTTCAGCCCAAACTTATGGATAGTTTTATTTTAAATCTACTATTTAAATATTCAAACCAATAAATATTGAAAATAATCTACTCCATCTCATAAAAAATTTTCAACCGTTATCAAAATAAATTTGAAAATACAAATGACAGACTCAGATTTCAACATATCAGATTTTTCATTTTATTATAGAAAAATATAATATAAGAAATTCTAATATATCAAATTTTTATTTTACTATAAAAAAATACACTATAGTACTGAACCCTAAGTAAAAAAAAAACTATGAGTACTCGAGAAATTGTATGAACGTCCTGTCATTGTAGAGTAATCCGGGACATCTAAATTATTATTGGTTTTTTATCAACAGGTTTAATAGTATATATATAGATATATAAATTTTGTCATCTGAATTATTTATTTGCACTTGTTCATTTAGCTCAGTTGATTCATTTTTAGAATACACTTCGACTACGTTTGATAATAATCAATCTTATAATATAATCAGGATTATGTTACAATTGCACTTGGTTAAAAATAATATAATCCAATTTGTAATATAATTAAATCTGTAATATAATCCAGATTACATATTATTGATCTTGTAATTTAAATTATAATACTTTAATTAGTTTTTATAATACAGATTATATTACATTACAGTTTTAAAATTGTATCAAATAAAATAATCAATCTTGTAATGTAATCTAAGATTAATTATTCCTTACCAAACGTAATCGTACAAGATTGATTACTTTATTATATATTTTTAAAATTATAATGTAATATAATTTATATTATAAAAATTAATAAAAATATTATAATCTGAATTAATTATACACTCAATTACATTATAAATGAGATATAATTATCCCTAATCTAACACGGCTTAAAACGTCCGTTCCTCTAACCAATAAATAAATATTATAAACCAAACACACGTTTTAAATGGAATGGAGCCCACTCGAACAGCCCGGAGTGGTTAAGTTCGGAAACATGTGATTCTGACGTCGTTTCGGTTGGAACAGATTATTTTATCTTTTAAAAAAAGTGAAAATAAACTTAAAATAAAATGTTAATTATTGGCACAAATCATGTCCCATTTCTGGATTTGGAAAGCCCCTGAGACTAATTTGGGCCTTGTGACGTCCAAAAATAGAAACACGACCCATTTTTAGAAAAGGGCATTCTTGTTTCTTATTTCATTTCATTGAAAATGTAATTTAAAAGTTAGAAGGATAAATAAAATAAGTAATTATAATTTTTAATAATTACATTTTATTTAAAATATAAATTAAATATATGTTTTTTTTAATTTCTCAGATTCTAAAGGGAAGAAAAAAAAGACACGAGTAAATAATAATTTTAAAAAATAAATAAATCAGGAAACTGAGAATACGTTTAGAAGGAAATAGTTATATCTGTCATAAAGACTCCATGTTGAGTCAACTAATTAAAACGACAGACAATAAAAAGGAACCCCATCACGAGACGTGACGTCATAGAAGATTGAGATGGGAAGTGAAAGGTGTGGATGCATTTAATCCTCTTATCCAAAGCTTTGTCAACTTCTCTTTGCAATGTAAATATTAAAAATTATATATATATATATATAAATATAATTTTTGCTGGGGTAAATTTTCCTAAACTCTCCACTTACCAAATCAACTTTGCATGCAATCCCTACACAAACATTTCTTTGCATACAGTCCCTGATGTGATGTTTGGTGAGTATTATTTGAAAAAAATTGAGTATAAAAGTTAGAAAACTGAGTATGGCAGTTTGCATCCACCACATCAATAACTCTGTACTCAATTTTCACTCTTTTATACTCAAGTTTCACCCTTTTATACTCAGTTTTCACTGATGTATACTCAAATTTTTCCCTTTTATACTCAAATCAATCAGGGAGTAAAAATAAAGAAAAACTTGTGTGGGGAGTAATTGTAAAGTTTAAAGGGCTATTGAGAATTTAATGACAATTTACCGTTTTTGTTTGCTTTCATAAATTAATTATAAAAATCCACCCTTCGATCTATAGTTTTAGTAATATTTGTTGTTTTATCGGATGCCTCTAAATATTTAAGTTATCACTTAAGTATATATGATTTAATTTATAATTATGACATATTTTATAAAAAATTTTTCAAATGAGACGTCTAATCATAAAATATTAGATTTTTGAGTGTTAATTGTGAATGTTTCTCAATTTATCTTTATCTTTTGAGTGTTAATTATGAATGTTTCTCAATTTATCTTGATAATCAATAAAAAAAAATTATATAGAATCAGACTAATTATTTTAAATTTTATATTATCTAGTTCACTGTTTTAGTATTTTTTACTAGATATCTCTAAAGACTAGTAATCATTTTTTTTATTACAATAATAGTTTTTTGTTTTGTTTGTTTTTTTATTTTATTTTTTCAAAGAGTGTCTAATGAGAACGGAATAATAGTTTTGTTTTGTCTGTTTTTCTATTTTTTTCTCACGGAGTGTCTTATCAGAGGATGACAAATTTATTAAAATATAATAAAAATTAATTTTTAATGGGTGTACGTCCTTGATGGGGTTCAACACCTTGTGACGGATATATAGAGAGAAGAAGCTATGTGATAAAATGTATCGAGTCTGAATGACTCTTTTTTCGAAACTCCTAAATCCTCTCGGGAAGGAGATTTCTCAAGACTCCCACGGGTAGACACGCTCCGGAGAGCAGATCAGAAGACGCACTCCCGAGATCATCTCAGGAAGTCAGATCCCTGAGACCACCTCAATAAGACAAAATGCCTGGGATCCCCAGGCCAGAAGACCCTGAGATCACATCGGGGGAGCGGAGCCCAAGAAGCATTCGACCTCAATAAATAATCCCCCTTTCTTCGGATCTGTGGATAACTATTACCAATTATCGCGGAGTCATCATGATCCATAATTGTCGCAACAGTCCAATCTTAATGACGGCGTGACCCATTGCAAAAGTTACCTTGTAACCGACAATTAGGGGGGGGGGACGTGACAAAGATCGTGAAGACTCGTGAGACAGTTGTCGCATGTATAAAAGGTACTCCAACCCCTCCGGTAAAGGGGTTACGCTCTCTCTACTTCACGTATCTCTTTTTCGCCTTTCTTTTCATGTCCTGGATTGAGGTACTGACTTGAGCGTCGGAGTGGGTTCCGCCGGACAACCTCCGGTGTATTTCCCAACGCTCGTGTTAATCTTGCAGGGTGTGAATCCTTCCTCTAGCGTCAGCGTCCGCGTGGGCTAAACCCTGGCGACTGGCCGTCGACGTCGATTCCTTCCGGAACAAGTTTGACATCGTTTATGGGAATCCAGTAAAGCACCAGAAGGAGCACCAATGGCAGAGCCGGCGGGACAATTCATTGTCCTGACGAAAGAGGAACTAGATCGTTTGGTGGCCAACATCATCAAAGAGGCGCTCGAACAACACCAAATCGAGCGGGTCGCCTCATAGCGAGGTGTTTTTGTGCGGGAGGAGATCCCCAGAATCTTCACCTCGCACCCCCAACCGCGAAGATCCGTCACATCACCGGGGCGACGCGTCGGAGCAACCCTGGACTACCGGCAAGACTCTCCCGGAGATGTTGAGAAGCCCAACTCGGTAGCCACTAGCGCTCTGAGATACGAAGAGGGACAGGGGAAGAGGAAGGAACTTAAGGCCTCCCCTAAGACTCCCTCTACTCCCTTCTCATCTGAGATTGTAGAAGACCCCATGCGAACGCAGTTTCGTGGGCCTAGGATTGCTGATTAAGACGGGAAGACAGATCCGGAGGATCATGTCTGTAAATTTGAAAATGCAACACTCTTACACCAGTATACCGACGGTGTAAAGTGTCGGGTGTTCTTGAACACCCTATCCGGAGCAGCCTAACGATAGTTCCAGAGGCTTCCCCTGGTTCAATCAACTCCTTCACGGAGTTTAAAATCGCCTTTCTCGACCACTTCGCCAGTAGCCGTCGCTATCAGAAGACGACACTCAATCTATTCGCCCTCAAGCAGAAGCCGAAAAAGCCGCTTGAGGAGTACATCCAGCGGTTCAACCGGGTAGCACAAGAAGTGTCAATTGCAACGTCAGAAATCCCTTGTCAGCGCCTGTACCCAAGGGCTCTCAGAACGGGATTTTTTTCGATCACTGGTGAAGAAGTCACCCGCCAGCTTCGATGATCTACTGGGGCGTTCGGTCAAGCACGTCAATGTGAAGGAGGTGCAATACGCCTGTCACAAAGAACCAGCTGGCGCCCCCTCAAGCCGTTACCCGGTCCGAAAGGAAGGAACCTCCAGCTCCAACCTGGGGAAAAGACCTTCACCCGGGGAAGGACCAGTGGGCCGATAGACGAAAACTGGTCGAGACAGTGGACACCGAGCAGCCAGAGCCACTGATGAGTACTGCGGCTTCCACGGCAGTACTACACATTCTACCGAGGAGTGTCATGCCTTAAAGAAAAAATTGAGTGGAGAGGCGGACCCCAAACCTCGGAGGAAGTGGAAGAAGATGGGATATCACCGGAATTCCCCTCGATGAAGCCTTTCTCCCAGACGGGGACAGTCGGGAGAAAATGAGACCCGACACGGGTCTCGGTCGCGGTTAAGGGGAAGGAGCTGGGGCTCTGCACACCCCGCAGGTCTCCCTCCTTGGAAAGAGACCCAAGGAACGTCAAGGCCCCTGCACGCGATCCGCCCTCTGGACATGTGGGAGTAATCTCCGGAGGACCCACCGAAGGAGATTCCTATTGGGCAAGGAAGTCCAACACTCGGCATCTAGAGAACTATGTAATTGGGACAGGGCGGAGCCAAGATCACGACTCTACGATCTCGTTCGGCCCCGAAGACTTGGAAAAGGTGGAAGCTCCCCATGAAGACGCCCTGGTAATCCTTGTCTGCATTGCCAACTATGAGGTCAAGCGCAACTTCATGGACACCGGAAGTTCCGTGAACATCTTGTACAAGGCTGCTCTGGATCAGATGCAGATCGACGAGGATGAACTACTTCCGGTCTCGACCTCGCTGTTCGGCTTCACCGGGTATCGAGTACAGCCGATATGGCAAATCACCTTATCACTATCATTGGGCAGCGACCTGCTCGAGAGGACCAGGATGACACCCTTTTTGATCGTAGACGCTCCCTCATCCTACAACGCCATTTTGGGCCACCCGACGCTCAGTGTCTTCCAGGCGGTGGTCTCTGTCTACCACCAGAAGATAAAATTCCCGGTACGCGACCGAGTGACTAAAGTCAAAAGGGACCAACTGGAGTCTCAGCGATGTTACAGTGGGGAAGTCAGATAGGAGTCCCGAAAAACCCCGAGGGTGCAGGAAGGCTAATTGGAGGAGGCGACCATTCACAGGAGGGCAAAGCCACAAAGCTCAAGAGGCCGGAGAAGGACAACCATCTCCAACCCTGTCACCCCTGGTAAGATTTGTGTGACATACTATGTACTCGCCTGTGTATTCTTGCTGCCTTACAGTGAATTCATGAAATAAAGAAACACTCAATCACGAAAGTGCTAGTACATCAAACAAAACGCTAATACCTTGCAGTGCTGTGGATGTCCGGGGTACTTAGGCTTGGTCTGGGTGCTACAGACGTCCAACCAAGAAACAAAAACCCTAATGTCTCGCGGTGCTGCGGATGTCCGGGGTACTTAGGCTTGGTCTGGGTGCTACAGACGCCCAACCAAGAATCAAAAACCCTAATACCTCGCGGTGTTGCGGATGCCCGGGGTACTTAGGTTTGGTCTGGGTGCTACAGACGCCCAACCAAGAAACAAAAATCCTAATACCTCGCGGTGCTGCGAATGCTCGGGGTACTTAGGCTTGGTCTGAGTGCTACAGACGCCCAACCAAGAAAACAAAAATCCTAATACCTCGTGGAGCTACGGATACCCGGGATACTTATGCTTGGTTTGGGTACTGTGGACGCCCAACCAAGAAACAAAACCCTAATGCCTCGCAATGCAGCGGATGCCCAAGGTACTTAGGCTTGGTCGGGGTGTTACAGACGCCCAACCAATTAGAAACAAAATCCTAATACCTCACAGCGCTATGGATACCCGGGGTACTTAGGCTTGGTCTTGGTGCTGCGGACGCCCAACCAAGAAACATAACCCTAATATCTCGCAGTGCGATGGATACCCAGGGTACTTAGGCTTGGTCTGGGTGCTGCGGATGCCCAACCAAGAATCAAAATCCTAATACCTAGCGGTGCTACGGATACCCGGGGTACTTTGGCTTGGTCTAAGTGCTGTGGACGCCAAACCAAGAAACAAAAACCCTAATGTCTCGCGGTGCTGCTGATACCTGAGGTACTTCGGCTTGGTCTGGGTGTTGCGGATGCCCAACTAAGAAGCAAAACCCTAATACCACGCGGTGCTACAGATACCCGGGGTACTTAGGCTTGGTCTAGGTGCTGCGGACACCCAACCAAGAAACAAAACCCTAATATCTCGCGGTGCTGCGGATACCCGGGGTACTTAGGCTTGGTTTGGGTGCTACAGATGCCCAACCAAGAAACAAAAACCCTAATATATCGCGGTGCTGCTGATGCCCAGGGCACTTAGGTTTGGTCTGGGTGCTACAGACGCCCAACCAAGAAACTAAAACCCTAATACCTCGTGGTACTACGGATGCCCGGGGTACTTAGGCTTGGTCTAGGTGCTACAGACGCCCAACCAAGAAAACAAAAACCCTAATACCTCGCGATGCTACGGATACCCGGGATACTTAGGCTTGGTCTGGGTGTTGCGGACGCCCAACCAAGAAACAAAAATCCTAATACCTCGAGGTGTTGTCGATGCCGGGGGTACTTAGGCTTGGTCGGGGTGTTATAGACACCCAACCAAGAAACAAAACCCTAATACCTCGCGGTACGACGGATACCCGGGGTACTTAGGATTGGTATGGGTGCTGCGGACGTCCAACCAAGAAACAAAACCCTAATAGCTCACGGTGCTACGGATACCTGGAATACATAGGCTTGGTCTGGGTGTTGCGGACGCCCAACCAAGAAACAAAAACCCTAATGTCTCGCGGTGCTGCGGATACCCGGGGTACTTAGGCTTGGTCTGGGTGCTGCGGACGCCCAACTAAGAAGCAAAACCCTAATACCTCGTGGTGCTACGGATACCCGGGATACTTAGGTTTGGTCTGGCTGTTGCGGACGCCCAACCAAAATCAAACCCTAATAACTCGCGATGCTGCGGATACCCGAGGTACTTAGGCTTGGTCTGGGTGCTGCAGATGCCCAACCAAGAAATAAAAACTCTAATGCCTCGTGGTGCTGTGGATGCCCGGGGTACTTAGGCTTGGTCTGAGTACTACGAATACCCAACCAAGATTTAAGCAGCCCCTGCCACCTCTAACTAGGAATTGGAGGAAGCTCGAGGATGGAAGGTTGACACACAACCTACTAAATATGAAACAAACATCCTCAGACAAGGGGAAACAGATAGAATATCTGAATACTGCTTGAGGCACTTACACATGAGAGGTAACAATTGTTTTTCTTTATTTCTACGGGAAATACATTGACCATGACATATCAAGGGAATACAAAAAATAGGGGATACAATCAGTAGATCCAGTAGAGGAGGTCACTCCTTTGCCCGGTCTCTCCCCTATCACTTCAGCATCCCCGCATGGTCGCTTAGCTCGGAACCGTCTGCCAGTGGCGGGTGAGCAGGGAGTCATCTTTATTATGGTCAGGATCCTTGAATTTTCGGCCGCGGCTGGGACTTCGGGGTCCTCCTTTCACATAACCATTCACGAACGATAAAGGAATAGGAACAACTTGGGGTACACATGGATGGAACAGTTCATTTAAAAGACCTTGATTACCTCTTACAGCCAACTCACATTTAAGAATAAATAGGAATTGCATAATACAAAGGGAAGAGGAGAGGAAACAGCAGCTGCAACCCCTCCTCGAGTGACAAACTACGCCAGGCCCGACAAGACGTCTGATGCCCAAAACTCGATGCGGGTGATCAAGCGGGGGTGGGGGGGGGGTGGGGGGGGGGGGGGAGCATTTGAGATGGATAGGAGATGCTCCCGGGTGAAATAAAGAATGTGATCTCTGCCATGCTCCCCGGCGAAGCATGTGAGGTCTTTTTGGTACTCTCCGGTGAAACCTGTGGTTCCATCTCCGCCGTGCTCTCCCGGGAGAGGTGCAATATCATCTCTGTTATGCTCCTCAATGATGCAGAAAACCCTTGTTAGAAGGGGGTGTTGATGCAGTCTGACTCTGATTGTTGTTTTGGTGTTGACATCGATTTTAGTTTAGGTTGATGATTATGATGATTATGATTAAGTCCTGATCAAGGATTAGGCATGGTATGAAAAATCCTAACCTGGAGGGTTAGGTGTGGAAAATCCTAGCTTGGAGGGCTAGGTGTTGGAAAAGTCCTAATTCGAAAGGGTTGGGTGAAAAGTCCTAGCTTGGAGGGCTAGGTGAAAAGTCCTAACTTGGAGGGTTAGGTAAAAAGTCTCAACTTGGAGAATTAGGTGAAAAGTCCTGGCTTGGAGGGTCAGGTGCCTAGCTTGGAGGGCTAGGTTGGATGAAGTTCTAACTCGGAAGGGTTGGGTGAAAAGTCTTAGCTTGGAGGGCTAGGTGAAAAGTCCTAGCTTAGAGGGCTAGGTGAAAAGCCCTAACTTGGAGGGTTAGTGCAAATTCCCAACTTGGAGAGTTAGATGGAAAAATCCTTAGCTTGGAGGGCTAAGGTGGATGAAACCCTAGCTTGGAGGCTAGGTTTGAGTCCCTGGATCGGTCTGGTGACCGATCAGGGATATTGGCACGCTGCTCCTTCGTGGATCGGTCTGGTGACCGATCCAGCGATGTCTGATCGGTCTGGTGACCGATCAGGGAGCGCACAGTGAGGTTGGGAACCTACTGTGTTGCTCCTGATCATTTCGGTGACCGATCAGGGAGCAGGCTATTGCCGTGTTGCTTGGCTCCTGATCGGTCCGGTGATCGATCAAGGAGCAGACAGCTTTCTCACTGCCTTGCTCCTGATCGGTCTGGTGACCAATCAGGGAGCAAACAGTGAGTGAGTTCCCCCCGGATCAGCTCCTGAACGGTCCGGTGACCGATCAGGGACTTAGGATCTGATTACAGAATCACTGTTCATTAGTCCTGATCGGTCTGAGTGATTGATCAGGCTTCACTCTGATCGGTCCGGTGACCGATCAGGCTTGTGTTGCCGCAAGAGCTGGGAATCCCAGCGAAGCAGTGGATCGGTCTGGTGACCGACCCACAAGCCCTGGATCGGTTCGGTGACCGATCACTTTAATTCAAATTGCGTTGTCAGACGCTCTGAACATATCTGATTCTTTGCGCTCACTCACTGATCCTTGATTTTCTGATTGATATGCTGTGCTAACAATCTGATTAAGCTGCAGGTGACAGGGGAGGATTCAAACACTCAAGGAGAGTCAATGGAGACCTTTCCTTGGAGCAGGTTTGTCCGTTTTCCCATCTCAGGTTGCAATGGCCGAGCTGCAGACTGGAGCTGAGACTGGAGCTTGGCTGAGGGAAGCTCAGGGAGTCCAGGGAGAGCTCAGTGGTAGCTGGCGTTGACAGGTGAGCAGCTGGTGGCTGCAGGGATGGTGTCACCTGATGCTTGGTGGAGAAACAAAAGGGCGGAAGAAGGCTTCGTTGAAGCAGAGGTTTTGCGAACAGTTTTGCTGTTTGAGTTCTTGCTGCGCCTTTGAGTTCTCCACAACTTGCTTGCGTGTTCTGAAGTTCCATCTTGTGCAAGCAACTGAAATCAGAGAAGCAACCGTTCTCTACTTGAGCATTTGGAGGAAGGAACAAGAAGCTTCGAGTCCAACAGCAAGAAGACACGGGGAAAGGGTTCTTGCGTGAGATCGTCGCTGGGTGGAGCTCTGAGGGAGCTTGCTGTGTTCTTGTCTTTGCAAAGTGCTAAGTAAGATCTTTCTTGTGTTTCATTGTGCTTAAACCTATATCTTTGAGTGAAACGCTGTGGAGCGGTTTCTCCACCGAGAAGGAGGTTGCTTTCTATCCGGTGTTCACCGGGGCTTGATCTGCCGACGATCAAGGGATCGCCCACCTCACGGGCACGCCAAGGAGTAGGGGCAAGTTATCCCCAAACCTTGTAAACCCTCCTTGTTAGCGATCTTGCTAATTGTGTTGGCTTGCTTTCGTTTTAGTTTTCTGCACACTCTGTTTTCTACTCTTTCCGCTGTGCTACTGATCTTTTAGTTGCAGAAATTCATAAGTGTTTAAAGTCCAAGTGATTGGCTATATTCACCCCCCCTCTCTAGCCATCCGGTTTCCAACAGGGGGGACGGTAGAGGATGTACCGGAAGGCTGTACACTTCATAGGGGATCCTTGGAGCACCTGACTTAGCCTGGGCAAACGGGGCTTCGCACCCCTCTGGGCGGCGAACCCCTTCCCTCACCAGTTTCTCCTCCAGGCTACGATTTCTTCCCTCTTCCTGATCCATGAGAAGGGGAAGGAAAGATGGAGGAGAACGAACGCGTTGACCTTCCATCTTTATAGAGATGACCGCCTATTCGTATTTAATGAGGACACGACACAGGAGCAATAATGGGCGCCAATCGTGAAGTGTCGCGTCTTTACTGTCGCCATCGATTGGCATGCCCTTGCGGTGCCTGCGAATTCGCAAACCTTTACGGGTCAATTCAATGGATCTCCTAGGGTCCGGAGATAAAGGTTCGGAGTCTACAGACACTCAATAGAGTGGGGAGCCAACATGGAGCCCACATAGGAACAATGACAGGCCTGATAGTTGGGTTTGCGGGGCCGCCTTGGGGGGATCCACACCCAAGATCATGCTTGAAGCCCCAAGGAGACACCTGGCGTCACAGGGGGCTCTGGGTCCCTGAAACCAACCCAAGAGGTTGCTGGGGACGAGCAGTGACCTCCTGACTCCCTTACCCCAGTGGCTGAGAGGGAATGCCCATTCTTCAAAGGGGTTAATCATCAAGCTGACTCCTGGAATCAGAGAAAAACACCGATCCTTCTACGCTTTCGGTCCTCACGATGAGGACAAACATTACGAGGAGACCAACGCAAGAGCATACTCAAGATAGTAAGGCAAAGAAATATTTTCATTATAATCAGAAAAGGTACATCGGGACCAATCTCCTGGGCAGCAAATAATTCTACAACTCTTTGTCCCCAGACGGAAGCTCTTACGAAACTCGGCCAATGCTTATGAAACTCAGGTCAACATCTGGAGGCAACAGTTGGGCCTTCGTTAGCTGGTTGATGGCCCTGTGGAAGCCTTGCTTCAAGCACTTCATTACCTGACCGACAATGATATCGCCGAATTCATCCGATTCTAGGAACTTAGCCTTAAGTTTGCCTCAGCCTCTTTCATACGGGAAGCCTCAACAGCTTGAAAGTTGCACAATTCGGTCTCGGCCGCCTCCTTGGCACGCTTTAGCTGCTCCATCTTAGCAGACATTTGGTCTTGGTCCGCCAGAGCCTCCCTGAGCCTGTCTAAGGCGGGCCATACTTTCGACCGTGCTTGGGGCAGATCTTCCTCGAACTCAGACAAGAGATCCGCCGCCATCTTGAGGTTGGACTCCTTCCGGGCAAGCTGGCGCTCCTGGTCTTTAACACGGTCATTCAACCTCTCGGCCGAGGCTTCCCGAAAGCGGATATCCCCGAACAACTTCTTCTCTTTCATTTGAAGCTGATCCCGCTCTTGAGTCACCCGGAGCAGGTCGTTAGTGATGGCCACAACCCTCTCAGACGCCAAACGTTCTCAGTGCCTGGAACCCTGTAGGGAGGACTGATAACTATCATTTTTGTTGATTATTTTAGGCTCTAAAATCCATGTTTGATCCACATTTTACATGCTTAAGTTTGCATTTATAATAGGTTTCATGTATTTCCTCTATTTTGGCTTATAATTCAAATCTTTGTATATTTGAGATATTTTGGCACAAAATTTGAATATCATTTTGTAGGTTTCAAATGATCATGGACCTATATCAAATTTGGTCAAACTTGAGTCAAAATTGGATCCGGATCAAAGGGGTCAAGCCTTGGATTAATATGAGCCATCCATTCAAGAGAACGGCTAGATCTGAGCCATCGGTTAACTTCTGATCAATCCGAGTTCATGATAGAGTCAATCATGACCACAGATCAAGATCTGAAAATTTCAGCCAAATCAGAAGCAATCTGACCGTTGGATCAAGCTCAAGAGAATCTAAACCATCCAAGCAAGAGAAGGGAAGATCTGAGCCATCCGCCACTGATCTGGTTGATCCAAGATAGGGACAAGTAGATCAGGACCATTGATCGGGATCTGTGGAGTTTGTTTCAGATTTGAAGAGATCCGACTGTTTGATTAGATCGGGACAATCTCAGCCTTTCAATTTCAAAGGGAGTTAGTTTAATTGGGAATTCCTCCATCGCGCTCGGGGTCGTCGCGTCTTCGCAACAGCTGCTGTTCTTCCGAGTTCTTGGCATTTCTTCATCAATTTTCCTGTAGTTTTCTTCTGAGGCGTGCGCGACCACATCGGATTCAGTTCTCAACAAAATTTCAAATCATCCAGGTATAATTTCCGATTAAGTTTGCTAATCAATTGTGTTTTAGGAAGTTTCGGAGAGGGTTTCACCGGAGCTTGTTTTCACTGATCGAATCACTGTCGATCGCTGGATCTCTGTCGTCCGGAGCTGTCGAAGCAACGGAGAGGGGTTCTCGAAGCTGCCCCGATAGTTCCTGAGGTCAATCGTCATCCAGCCAGTCGATGAGGAGGAGATCGCAAGGTGAATCCAGTCCCTGAACGTTCACTGTGATCGGACAGTCACGCCTCTGATCGGTCCCCAGTCCGATCAGAGGAAGTCTAGATCGGTCCAGAGACCGATCAGGGAGATCCAAATGCACCAATTTGCAACAAACTTGATCAGGGAGTTTTCCTTCTGTGATTTTCAAGCTAGGGGGTTCATAGCTTGATCTTTGTGTGACGACAAAGGGAAGGCTTGATGATGAACTTGATTTGATATTTAATTAGGATTACTTTGGTTTTATACATGTATTTCTTCAAGTTGTTATAATTGTTTCCATTACACTTCAAGTCATGTGCTTAAGCCAAGATTTGTTCTAGTTTTATTTAATCTGCAATTTCTTTCATGCAATTAGTTCTCTGCAATTCATTACCTGCAATTAGCTCTTTAAGTTAAATTCTCTAGTTTGGCTTTAATTGTTTAGTTGCTCATCTCGTTAAGTTCTTTAAGTTTAGTTTGTGTAACTTCTTAATTCATTACCTTGCTTAGTTAATTCTACTTTGTTCTGAATTGTTATTTTATATTGTCATTTCCTCTTATTGCCAAAAACCTCATTTTATCTAGAAAACCCAAAATCATCAAACGATAAATAAACCTGCAAGCTCGCATTAAACATTCATTCAACTAGTCCTTGGAAAAATACGACCTGAGACCCCTATTCTACATTTTTATCTTTGTTAGCCAAAGGGTTTTCAGCTTTATAAATATCTAAATTTGAGTCCCGGCAACGGAACCAAGGATGCAAGCATTCTATCAAATGTTGAGCACAATCAAGTATTTGACAACCAATAAGTAGAAGTGTGCCAATTGGGTTGCAAGAGCTAAAAGTGTACAAGTGGAGCACTTAGTTCTCTATTATCATGAAAAGCTCCAAGTTGTGAAGAAGTGAAGCTATGGAGCAGCTGAATCACTGAAAAAAAGGAGAGCAAAAATAGAATAGTCAAAAACAGGAAAGTAAACAAAAGAAAAGAAGAGCAGTTGAATAACAAAAGAAAAGAAAAGAAAAAGAAAAGGAAAATATGAAGTGGAAATCAAATTCTGGGTTAGATTTCTGATGTGAAGATGAGAACAAGGAGCTAATTGAATGCAAGAGTGAGTATTGATTGAAAGATTGAAACCTTGGCAGAAGGCAGTTCAGAAATCTGCAACGTCAGCTTCTGTTCAGAGCCTGATCGGTCTCCAGACCGATCAGGGGTATCACAGACCGGTCACCAGTCCGATCAGCCCTTGGCTGATCGGTCCAGTGACCGATCAGAAGATGCTGGCACACCAAATTCAGCCATCAAAGTGCCATGGTTTGCTCCCTGCTCCACCACAGCTCTGATTTCACTAGAAGACGCCATAAAGGAGGGCAAAGTGCATTGGGATACATTTTTGAGTATCCAAGTCTTCCACTTTCTCAACTTTTACCATATTTTTTCTTTATCACGCCATATTGTCTTTACTTTTCTATATTTCCTTATCATGCCATATTCCTTTTCCATATTTTCATTACAATGTTATATTCCTCTACTTTCTTTATCATGATTCTTTAGCAGCAAATTCATCAAACATCATCAAAAAAAAAAAATCATCAAACATCTATTTCATTCCTACCATTTCATATTTCTTAACTTGTTTGAATAAGCTTTTGTAGATGTGGATTCAAATCAAGAATGATAGTGAAGAGTAGATAATAAGCAAGCTTATGGTAATACAAGAACCATGATTGTGTTTGAGTGAGTTCCATTTTCATTTAAATGTAGAACTTAGGAAGAGAGCCACTTTAGAACTTCCCTTGCAAGGTTTTTTGTATAATTCATCTCAATGAGTCATGATGGATGAAGTAAGCTAAGTTGTTGATTTAAGGACAAGTTTCTAGTCCATTGAGCTTAGATTTTTGAGAATTGACAACCTTAGGTAATTTCCTTTCAATTGCTTCTAATTATGATTGAGTCTAATCTAGGGGGATACATCCTTAGTTTACTAGTTGGCTTGTGCGAGACGCCCAAGAGTAAGTGTAGGGGAGTTGATAACTATCATTTTTGTTGATTATTTTAGGCTCTAAAATTCATGTTTGATCCACATTTTACATGCTTAAGTTTGCATTTATATTAGGTTTCATGTATTTCCTCTATTTTGGCTTATAATTCAAATCTTTGTATATTTGAGATATTTTGACACTAAATTTGAATATCATTTTGTAGGTTTCAAATGATCATGGACCTAGATCAAATTTGGTCAAACTTGAGTCAGAATTGGATCTGGATCAAAGGGATCAAGCCTTGGATTAATATGAGCCGTCCATTTAAGAGAACGGCTAGATCTGAGCCATCGGTCAACTTCTGATCAATCTGAGTTTAAGATAGAGTCAATCATGACCACAGATCAAGATCTGAAATTTTCAGCCAAATTAGAAGCAATCTGACCGTTGGATCAAGCTCAAGAGAATCTAAACCATCCAAGCAAGAGAAGGGAAGATCTGAGCCATCCGCCACTGATCTGGTTGATCCGAGCTTGGGACAGGTAGATCAGGACCATTGATCGGGATCTGTGGAGTTTGGTTCAGATCTGAAGAGATCCGACCGTTTGATTAGATCGGGACAATCTCAGCCGTTCAATTTCAAAGGGAGTTAGTTTAATTGGGGAAGTGGAGCCCCGACTCTACTTACCCTAGAAAGAGGGTAAAGAAACCTACGGGGGGCTCCATTGGCGTCTGGTCTACTTTGGGGATCACCACCGCCATCTCGGCCGGAATGCCGTAAGCCTCAATGGCCGTCTGCAAAGCCTCTGGCATCACTCTCGAAGAGACAGATTCATACCACTCCGCTCGATAACCTTCCATGGTTCCTAAGGAAAAAGATGGGAGGGAGGTAGATGGCTTACTCGAAAAGAATCCTTAGGGAAGAAGGCGAAGGCGAGGTTCACCAAACAATGTGGTCGGAAGGTGGCTGAATATCCTCGCCTCCCCTTCTTATACGGAGGGAACCACCCGCATGTATGCAATAGGGGCAAGGCACGTGGACGGCAGGAAACCGCCACATCAAGGTGGTACCATGAAATAGCCGCTTGACGTGAGCCTGCTACAGCTGCGCACGTCAGTAAGAGATCGCGAGGGGAGCAGTTCGAGCACATGGTGACGAGGAGTTCGTAAAGGGGCTTTGTCGCCATTAAAGGTCGCCATGACCTTTATGAAGGATGGACGGGTATCACTACGGTACCTCGAAAATCATAAAAGTCTTTTTGGGAAGACAAAACCAAAAAGGAATTGCCTCGAGACCTGAGGCAAATTCTACAATTCTCGAACCCATTATAACGGCCAGGGAAGCAGTAGTGGGTGTAGGACCCACTGTGACATAGCTTCTTCATTACACGCACTAGTCTAATCAGTCAGGAACACTTCCTTCGATCAGACTTGAAGGGAGGGACTTGTGATGGGGTTGAGCATCCCGTGGCGGACACGTGGAGGGAAGAAGCTATGTGGCAAGCTGTGTCGAGTCTGAACGACTCTCTTTCCGGAGCTCCCTAAACCCTCTTGGGAAGGAGATTTCCCGAGACTCCCACGGGTAGACATGCTCCGGAGAGCAGATTAGAAGACACACTCCCGAGATCACCTCGGAAAGCTAGGTCCTCGAGACCACCTCAATAAGACAAAATGCCCGGGACCCCCCGGGCCAGAAGACCCCGAGATCACCTCGGGGGAGCGGAGCCCAAGAAGCATTCGACCTCAAGGAATGGTCTCCCTTTCTTCGGATCTGTGGATAACCATTACCAATTATCGCGGAGTCATCATGACCCATAATTGTCGCAATGGTCCGATCTTAATGACGGCGTGGCCCGTTGCAAATGTTATCTTGTAATCGACAATTGGGGGGACGTGGCAAAGATTATGGAGACTCGTGAGACAGTTGCCGCAGGTATAAAAGGTACTCCAACCCCTCCGGTAAAGGGGTTACACTCTCTCTACTTTACGCATCTCCTTTTCGCCTTTCTTTTCATCTCCTGGATCAAGGCACTAACTTGAGCGTCGGAGTGGGCTCCGCCGAACAACCTCCGTTGTGTTCTCCTAACGCTCGTGTTAATGTCGTAGGGTATGAATCGTTCCTCTAGCGTCAGCGTCCGCGTGGGCTGAACTCTGGTGACTGGCTATCGATGTCGACTCCTTCCGAAACAACCCTCAAGAGAAAAAGTTCTCCTCTTAAACCACTTTGGGATGGAATATAAACTAACTTTATGATTTATTTGCCTTCACATAACTCGAGAACAAACAGTGAGTGATGTCCAGGGTGAGCGTAATCTCCCTTTTGCTACAATAGTGATCATTTTTTTTTCAATTCATGACATATGCATGTTTTCGGAGAAAAAACTCGTCTTGTCACCTAGCTATTTGGTAGTCAGCTATAAGTTGACCTAGTGATTGACCTCTTTTTGCAAAATTTCAGGACGGATTGTGAAGACGCTTGAGATGAAAGTACTCATCTATGCTATAATAATGATTTTTTTTTAATTAGGGTAAATTTTCAATAGATGCAAAAACATCTTACTAATTATTTGACCTCCCGATAGAAAGAACCATTGACTAAAATATCCTTAATAATTTATCTTTTTTCCAGTGTATGTGATTATACTAGATGACATAAAGGCGATTTGCTCGTCTCCGCCAACATGGATGAGGTAAATCTCCTCCTCCTCCTCCTCCTATACTACTCGAATGAACAATTGTTCTTCGCTATACCATTTATCTTTGTTTCGAAAAATATATCTGTCCCGGAAGGAGTCATCGATGATGGCCAGTCACCGAGGTTCTGCCCGCGTGGAAGTTGTTGCGCCAGGGAGGAACTTGGGGTCCTGCGAAGTTAACACAAGCGCTAGGGGACACGCTGGCAGGGGTTCGGCGGAGTCCACTTCGACGCTCGAGTTAGTAGGTCGTCCGAAGAGTAATGGCAGGGAGAAAGAAAGACAATATGTAGAATGAGAGAACGTAACCCCCTTACCAGGGGTTGGACTACCTTTTATACCAATGGCGGTCGGCTAGACGTCCTCCCTTGATTGGTGACACGTCTCCGGTATTTAAGCCACGTTTCCCCTACTTTCGATGAGTACCGGATATCCTTGGAAACGGTATGCGCCGTTATCGGCTTCTGTCCGTTACGACATTCAGGGGTCGCGTGAAGACCTTTTCTACCGGGGGTGCTTATCCGTACCATGAGGGGGGTCAGTGTTTGAGGTCGGTTAGTGCGGGGACTCCACCCCCGAGATGAGCTCGGGGTTTTCATGTGCCACAGCTTCCGAGGTGCTCTCGGGGTCTAACCTCCCGGGGTGCTCCCGAGAGGGATCTCCCAGCTGCCTTTCTCGGGCCCGTCACCCTCGGGGATTCTCGGGACCTAGGAAGGAGGGTTGTCTCGACCTACCATTGTTAGGTCACGCAATTTCTTCATCCTTCGTCCTGATCAGGACTCATTCAACCCTATCAATATGTATCTATGGATATTTGCTCTTGCTCTAATAATAGGGCAACTTAAGCTCTGCAGCTACCATGCATTGGTAAATCATAAATAGACATCTTAATTAATAAATTCATAAGCATGTGTTTCTATATGTATATGTTTTCTGATTTATCTTAATAATTTTTTTTATGAGATAGCATAAAAAATATATAGGACAACTTACTATATGTAACATATTTAAATACATATAAAAATAATATAAAATAAAAACCTAACAAACAAGTCAGTCAAAGTTGAAGAAAGTCCATGAGGTGATTAAAGCTAATTTATCATCAATTGACATGCCAACCTAAATTCAGCACTTTGACCACTCTATTCGTTTGCATGCGAGTCTTCCCGTGGCAATTAATCCAGTGATTCCTTGAGTTGAATATGTAGGCTCTACTGCTCTAATTCCACGGCATTGGTGGAAATAAAATAGAAAAAAAAGGATAAAGACGATACTTTTTCTTCTCTACTTTACTTAATTAATTTTGATTGTTTATCGTTATGCGAATTCTCTTCAAACAATTTTTTATAAATCAACGAGAATTCTCTAAGTTTAATCTCTATTAAAAAAAATAATTAATCCCTGAGATATAATGTGATAGAATATCTTTTTAATTTCTCAGATATTTAAAGTTGAATTTTATTTTTTTGAATTAACGGATAATTTTTTTAATGGTCGATTAAGAATGCCGAGTTGATGGATTATTTGTTGCAGTGTTTTTTTGATTTATTTTGATAGTTAATGGAAAATTTAATTAATTTGTATAAGTTAGATAAATGATTGTCAACTTAAATAAATTAATTATATATATATATTGCACAATTTACCTGTGTCTTGTGCCACTTATTTTTGTTAA
The DNA here is from genome assembly GCA_024364735.1 of Boesenbergia rotunda. Lineage (NCBI taxonomy): Eukaryota > Viridiplantae > Streptophyta > Magnoliopsida > Zingiberales > Zingiberaceae > Boesenbergia > Boesenbergia rotunda. The sequence continues at coordinate 686,423 of JAGFNQ010004423.1, forward strand.
TTGAAATCACTTTCTTTGTAGATTTGTTTGTTTATTTATTTCTTTGAATAATATTTCCTGTCAATTAATTGAAGAATTTAGGAGGAGAGGAAATGGAAGAAGGCGTAGTCTTGGGTTTTGTAGTCAGGATTTTTGATGCGCAGAGATAATTTTTAATAATCTTAAATATTAATATAGATCGATTTTTATTCTTTAAAAGTCTAGATCGTAAATTTAAGAGGTCAAAAAAAAAACTTAAATTCGAAATTTCGGCCATAAAACTTTTAGTTCTAGTTGAAACAATGATTCGTCGATTCTCTAAATTTTTTTTATTCAAAGTCAAAAAAAATTGATTAAACTCGTTTAAACATTAAACTGGTTCCCCACATCCTTTAGAATTTAGATTTTTTTTTCTGATCAGAAACGTTTAAAATCATGTTATTTTAAAATAAAACTATATTTGGAATAACAACAAACAGTCAAATAAAAAAAACAGAAGGCTATTTTTTTAATTAATAAAGGAAATTTCCTCGTGATTTCTCTTATAGTACTAGAAACGTCATTTAGTTTGGTCGATATTTTTAATTTGACGCAGAAAAAAATAATATTTCGAGAAAAAATCGAGTTCATCGAATTAGAAAAAGTAGTTAAAAATTTACCTAATATATCACTAATTTAATTCAATATAATAAAAATAATGATATAATTAAATAATATTATAAATTAAATGCGGTAGGATAATTAACCAATTTAAAATTAATTAAAATATTTAATATGATAAGTGATGGATGTTACTGGATGTTACTTGTAACTTTGGCCAATTGAATTGATTGATACTTTTTAAAAATTAGTTCAACCGAAAGTCACACACGAGTTTCCGGACGGTTTACTCGGTCAAACAAAAGAACCAGTTGACTTTTTGTCTTTTATCGAATTATTGAATCATCAAATTTTAAAATTATGCATCGAATTTCGACTTCGTCCTTCCAAATTCACTCATAACTGTCCTACAATCGATTCGGACACTACTTATTTACCTACCCATATGATTTTTTTTCCTCGCATTGGACAGTTCGCTAATATATGAAATCGAGGGGAGTCAAATCTTGATTACTAATCAAGTTTCTATCCTCCGTCATAATACTTTTGGGAGTCACTATTTGGGAGAGTAACCATCTATGATTTATCTTCTTTCACAATATCGAAGACGAGCTATGAAGAATATCCGAGATGAGTATTATCATCTTTTATCATCATTAATATGTTTTTTTATACATTACTATAATGTATCAATCGATTCGGATATATTCGTATTTAAAAAATTAATATTCTAAATATGACGTATGAAAATCATATATAAGAACATGAATATAATAAATAAAATTAAATAAACACATATAACTTAATACTATATCATTATAAATTCTCTTACTTTATCCGTCAATTTCTATCGAGATATTATTGAAAATAATACAAATATAATATAAAACCGATACAAGAGAAGGAGAAAGAAGAGAAAGAAAAAAATAAACGACGGCTAGATAATTATATTCATAAAACTTAGGGTTTACATAGAAAAAAAGATATAAATAGACAAATAATAATAAATTTAAAAGACTAATTCTACCCTAGACAAATTCTAAATAATTTTTTATTATATATTAACATCCCTTCTCAAATTCACAATACTTTAACAGAAAACATCGAGAGTTTGTTAATTAGAAATTGAAAACGTGCAGTGGAATGCGCCTTGGTGAGTAAGTCTGTAATTTACATAAAAGATGAGATAAATGGTAAAGTGATAGTGTCATTTTGATAGATGATAATTGTTCCGGAAGGAGTCGTCGACGATGACCAGTCACCGAGGCTCTGCCCGCGTGAAAGTTGTTGCACCGGGGAGGAACTTGGAGGTCCTGCGAAGTTAACACAAGTGTTAGGGGACACGCCGACAGGGGTCCGGCGGAGTCCACTCCGACGCTCAAGTTAGTAGGTCGTCCGAAGAATAGTGGCAGTGAAAAATAAAGACAGTATGTAGAATGAGAGAGCACCCCCCTTACCGAATGGGTGAGACTACCTTTTATACCGATGGCGGCAGGCTAACCGTCTCCCCTTGATCAGTGCCACGTCTCCGGTATTTAAGCCACGTTTCCCCCTGCTTTCGGGGAGTGCGGGATATCCTTTGCAATGGTCTGCGCCATTATTGGCTTCTGTCCGTTGCGATATTCAGGGGTCGTGAAGACCTTTTCTAGTGGGGGTACTTATCCGTACCCCGAGGGGGGTCAGTGTCTGAAGTCGGTTATTGCGGGGGCTCCACCCCCCGAGGAGAGCTCGGGGTTTTCATGTGCCACAGCTCTGAAGGTGCTCTCGGGGCCTATCCTCCAGGGTGCTCCCGAGAGGGATCTCCAGTTGCCCTTCCTGGGCACGTCGCCCTCGGGGATCCCCGAGAGGGTTGTCTCATCCTACCGTTGTTGTGTCGGACAGCTTCTTCATCCTTCATCCTGGCCAGGGCTCATTCAACCCTATCACAAGTCCCTTCCTTCAAGTCTGATTGAAGGAAGTGTGGCTGACTGATCGGACTGTGGTAGCGATGGAGAAGCTGGGCCTTGTCCTTTTTCTCTTTCTTCAAGTTTCGACCGGGCTTTTGGACATATCTCGCGGGTCTCTTAACTCTGGCTGATTTTTTGAATATGTCTCGTACCCTTGCGAGCTTTGCGGCAGCCAAGGTGACGTAATTGCCCAACGCATGCAACAGCGCCACGTGTCTTTTTCCTTGCTTTGCGGCGTACTGCGGACCATACGAAGCGACGACTGAAGGCTAGTCGATCCCCTAGACAGTTTGTTAATATCCTCCACATGCTGGCCTTCTATTGCTTCAGGGGAGGTGTCGTGTCCCTATAAAAGTGGGTGAACGGCGCCCTGCGATAGCCCTACCCTAGTTGTCGTCCAGAGTCCTCCTTCCTTACTTGTCCTTCTCGTTACCGCGTTCTTCCGATGGGAGTACTTCCTTCTCTGTTCTGTCCTTCCATCATTTCTTCCCCTTGGGCTCGATGGAGAAGACAAAGAAGTCTTCAGGCACTGATGAGTGCTCTTTGAGAGAATTGAGATTTCATCCCGAGTGGTATGAGACCATCTCCTCCAAGGTTAAGTTGGAATCCCTCCAGGCTGCCTGCCAAAAATATGACATTCCGGCAGATTGGGAGGTAAGGGTCCCTACCGTAGGTCAACTGTCGATAACCATCGGTGAAGATTTTTACACCTTTTTTTTGGGACAACTGGAACTAGGGCTTCGCTTCCCTGTCCATCCTTATTTCATGAATGTTGCCCATTACTTTCGCATCCCGCTGTTGGGTCCCTACCGCGGTCAATTGCCGGTAACCACCGGTGATGATTTTTACACCTTTTATATGGGACAACTGGAACTAGGGCTTCGCTTCCCTGTCCATTCTTATTTCATGAATGTTGCCCATTACTTCCGCATCCCTCTCCAACAGCTGGCTCTGAACGCCTTCGCCAAGATGAGCGGGGCTCTCGTTCTCTTCAAACTTTTCGACATTCCTCTAACCCCCCCCTCGATTTTTCCATTTCTTTTTCGTCCCCGTTAGATCTCACGGGGCATTTGGCTTCACCGCTCGTGCTGGTCATAGGTTTCTGGGGGGCCTTCCCTCCTCTCACAAGGGGTGGAAGGAGAGATTTTTCTACATCTGGCTTCCCGAGCGTCCTTTTAGCGACATCCACTAGACGGAGAACTTGCCCCCTACCCCAGACCTGGGTGATTTTCAACAGGACACGGGATATCAGAGGGCTAAGAGTATCCTAGTTGGGATGGAATTCCATGGGCTTCAGTTGGTTCAGTGCAAGAGCTCCTTTATCGGGCTGAGATTAGTCTGAAGATTACCCCTCTTAGCTCCAACCTTCGTAAGTTGCCTTGCACCTAGCACAATGCCTGGTTAATGCTTGCTGATGTCCTCCTACCTTTTACCCTGCAGGCGACATTATGTTTCCTCTTGTGATGAATAAACTCCTAAAGTAGGACTAGGCTAATGAACAGGCGCTGATCCCAGGGTCGATATCTTCGACCCCCGCAGGAATCCCCTCCGAGGGTGGCGAGGTGGAGGGAGAGCTGTCGGCGGGCCCAGCAGTGCCGGAGGTCCACCAAAGCAGTGACGTCTTGGAGTCGCCCCTGATCTCTAAAGGGGGGCCACTTGCCACCGTTGCGGAGGCTTCACAGGAAAAAGAGACGTCTTCTCCGTCTAACGTGCCTTCCACCATCCATGTGCCTGAAAAGAAACGCCGAGAGCGGCGGTCCCAACGGGATCGCCCTCTGAAACGATTGAAGAAAGGCTTGCGCTCGGCTGCCTCCGAGGATGCGGCTTCCTCGTCTCTGCTCGGCGGGGCAGGATCTCCCTCCCCTGTCATTGCTACGTCTCTTCCCGTTGCCAATGCCACAACTCCTACGGCCGACCTTCCAGCCATTCCTCGCGGCAAGGAGGTGTCCACGGGGCTGCCCCGCTCTCACCGGAAGGCTCCCCAAGTGACGAAGAAAACACCCGCCAACTCTCAGTCCATCCGCATAAAGGGGGTCACTGCAGAGGCATCGCCGAGGACACCCTTACATGGGTACAAACTTCGGGGAACGCCTGGGATCCGAGAAGAACCAGGCACTGGAAGAGGAACTGCAGAAGCTCTCGCAAGAGCGAGAGCAACTCCAGGCTCGCGCGGGAGAGCTAGCTGATCAAGTCGACCTCCTGGAGTCTACTAAGAAGATCCTGGAGGACCGGAGCGCAGAACAGGAGCACTTTGATGGTTTTGTGAGAACACACTTGGAACTGTGAGCTCTTATGCAGCCGATCTCCCGGATCAAGTAATCCAAGCTAAAGCGCAAGCTGCTGCTGCTTCCCAGAAGCTCCAGGAAGCACAAGAGGTTCAGGCGCGCCTACTCGGGAGGTGGAGGCACTGAAACTTGCCAGTGCGGAAGCCGAAGCCAGGCACAACAGCAATAGGGGATCCTATAATTCAAGTATCCCAATTGAGGCGGCGTACAAGGCCAAATCTTGGAATCGGAGGAGTATGCGAGCTAGTAGCTGCACAAGCGTTTAAGTGCCTGAAACAGGGCTTCTACGGCTCTATCAAGCAGCTGGAGAAGGACCAGCTATTGAAACCCGACTCCGACTTGCACGCGATAACTATTCAGCGTGTCTAGGACGATCTTCCCCCAGAGAGATGACTTTATAGGACACTCCCTATTATGTGCCTAGCCTCCCCTAATCCTCCCTTGGCCGCTGTAGCCTCTTCTTATTAAGCTCTCTTTCCTAGGACAAATGTTTGCTTGGTTTGACGTCGAACTTCTTATTTTTGAAGTGTTTTCTTGTTTTCCTAAAAATGTCTGGTTTCGGTCAGGGTATGTACAGCTCCAAGGACAGGCCTACATGCCGAGAGGCTATAGGGTTTAATCAGCTCTTGGCCGGCCGTGTATAGCTCTGAGGCCAAGCCTACACACCGAGAGGCTGTAGGGTTTAATCAACTCTTGGCCAGGCGTGTACAGCTCCGAGGCCAAGCCTACACACCAAGAGACTGTAGGGTTTAATCAGCTCTTGGCCGGCGTGTATAGCTCCGAGGGCAAGCCTACACACCGAGGGGTTGTAGGGTTTAATTAGCTCTTGTCAGGCATGTACAGCTCCGAGGCCAAGCCTACACACCGAGGGGCTGTAGGGTTTAATCAGCTCTTGGCCGGGCGTGTATAGTTCTGAGGCCAAGCCTACACACCGAGAGGTTGTAGAGTTTAATTAGCTCTTGGCCGGGCATGTACAGCTCCGAGGCGAAGCCTACACACCGAGAGACTATAGGGTTTAATTAGCTCTTGGCGGGGCATGCACAGCTTCGAGGCCAAGCCTACACACCGAGAGGCTGTAGGGTTTAATCAGCTCTTGGTCGGGCGTGTATAGCTCCGAGGCCAAGCCAACTCACCGAGAGGCTGTAGGGTTTAATCAACTCTTGGTCAAGCGTGTACAGCTCCGAGGCCAAGCCTACACACCTAGAGGTTGTAGGGTTTAATCAGCTCTTGGCCGGGTGTGTACCGCTCCGAGGCCAAGCCTACACACCGAGAGGTTGTAGGGTTTAATCAGCTCTTGGCCGGACGTGTACAGCTCCGAGGCCAAGCTTACACACCGAGACATTGTAGGGTTTAATCAGCTCTTGGACGGGCGTGTACAGCTCCGAGGCCAAGCTTACACGCCGATGGCTGTAGGGTTTAATCAGCTCTTGGTCGGGTGTTCACAGCTCTGAGGCCAAGCCTACACACCGAGAGGCTGTAGGGTTTAATCAGCTCTTGGCCGGGCGTGTACAGCTCCGAGGCCAAGCCTACACACCAAGAGGCTGTAGGGTTTAATCGGCTCTTGGCCGGGCGTGTACAGCTCCGAGGGCAAGCCTACACACCGAGGGGCTGCAGGGTTTAATTAGCTCTTGGTCGGGCATGTACAGCTCCGAGGCCAAGCCTACACACCGAGGGGCTGTAGCGTTTAATCAGCTCTTGGCAAGGCGTGTATAGTTCCGAGGCTATGCCTACAAACCGAGAGGTTGTAGGGTTTAATCAACTCTTGGCCGGGCGTGTACAGCTCTGAGGCGAAGCCTACACACCGAGAGGCTGTAGGGTTTAATCAGCTCTTGGCGGTGCGTGCACAACTTCGAGGCCAAGCCTACACACCAAGAGGCTGTAGGGTTTAATCAGCTCTTGGTCGGGTGTGTATAGCTCCGAGGCCAAGCCAACTCACCGAGAGGCTGTAGGGTTTAATCAACTCTTGGTCGGGCATGTACAGCTCCAAGGCCAAGCCTACACACCTAGAGGTTGTAGGGTTTAATCAGCTCTTGGCCGGGTGTGTACAGCTCTGAGGCCAAGCCTACACACCGAGAGGTTGTAGGGTTTAATCAGCTCTTGGCTGGACGTGTACAGCTCCGAGGCCAAGCCTACACACCGAGACGTTGTAGGGTTTAATCAGCTCTTGGTCGGCGTGTAACGCCCGCTCGTAATCCCCTAGGGATTCGGCGGCGCTACTTTAATTTTCGTACGTTACAACTACACGCATGCATTCATATTTTTCTATCTAATCCATGCATGGGAATATGTATCATTTTAGCATGCAAAGTTCATGTAGCGGAAGCATGATTATTTTTATTCATCTTCAAATATAGCAAACATAACATGGGTTTAACATGATAAGTTCCAAAACTTGAATCAACTAAAAGCAAGATCCTTTTTATCCACCAGCACTATCACACACACACTTGCCCTTCTCCCGCAGCCTCCATAGCTTAGCGTCCTTTATCTGTAGCATAAGGGGAAACACTAAACGATAAGCAATAGCTTAGTAAGACCCTGTCCTACTCACAAAACCGGATATCATAAAAAGGTAAGAGAATATATCACATTCAAGCATGGTAAGCGTTTAAGCATGTTAAACATCTAAGCATGTTAAACATCTAAGCATGTTAACTTCATAGGAAGGTTCTTTGAAAACATATAAACATAATACTTGAACATAGCATAATCATTAGGGCCCGGCTTGTACTTCATGTTTTGCGCGCGCCCCTGAATAGGAACGAGGTAGCTAATCCCGAACCACTAGGTTTTACTAGGCCTTCTCAAAAGTCCTTCAGCCTATTATCATAATCATTTGACTCGCTTTAAGAGTCTATAGTACAAGCCATTACAAAATAAAATAGTTATCATGTTCTTCATTTTCATAAAGTATGCTCTTAGTCCCAACCTTCTAGGGAAGCATTCTTTAGGCCCTAAGCCTTCTTCGTCCTTGCCCTATAGGGCTCATTTTTATACATATGTATACATTCATAATCTTGATAACTAGCATAGTATAAAGCATGCATTTCATGGGAGCAACCAAGGCTAGGGTCCAAGAGTTCTCTCTTGGCCGAAAGTTGTAATTTGGCTAGCATGCATTCCAATCAACATATCAAGAATCACACAAGCATGTCCTATCCTACACAAGATCATTATCATGCATGGTATTTATTAATCCAATCCCAAGTATAGGGCCCTTTGGCCGAAAGTTAAGGGTGGAGGTAGCTTAGGTTTTTGACATCCAACATCCCATACAAGTATCATATATATATACCTCATGTATCATACTAAGCATAGCATACATCATGGGGTAATCAACCTTCATAAACCTAATGTTCCATGTTTTGGCCGAATATCACATGCTAGGGAAAAATTAAGTTTTCCAATCAAACATTCCATTTAAACATCACTTGCATATACATATCATCATCCCAAACATAAGCATATCTCATAGGGTAGTTTATCCTCTACAAACCCTAACTTTAGGGTGTTGGCCGAATGGTGTAGGGTAGGGGGGATTAGGGTTTTTTTGGAAATCAAACCTTCACACAAACATTTACACAAACACTTCACATACATATCATGCAACATTATTAAACATGGATTTCATCATAAGTTAATCATGCACCCTAAACCCTAATTCTTCTAGGGTTGGCCGAAAGTGTAGGGTAGGGGGATTTAGGGTTTTTGAAATCAAACATTCACACAACCATTTATACAAACACCTTATCTACACTATCATGTCATACACTAACATAAGATACATCATAGAGTAATTCAACCCATGAATCCCTAATTTTTTCATGTCTTGGCCGAAACTTGTAGGGGGTGCAAACCCTAATTTTTGTTATCACAACTTGAAGGAAATCAACATATAGGTATACCCTAGGTTCCAAGGGGTCTTCTCATGTATCAAAAAGTAACCAAGGCTTTCCCTTAAGGGGTGGCCGAAACTTACCTAGGGCAAATCCTCATTTTCGCAAACTACAAGAAGAAGGAAATCATACACAGCAATTATGCTACAGGTGAGGGGCACTTACTTCTTTCGCTAAATATCCTTAAGGTATACCCTTAGTTCGGAGGGGATGTGCTTGTCCTTGCTCTTGAGGTCCTTGACTTCTTCTTGCCTTGCAAGAGATTCAAACCTTCAATGGGGTCTTGGGAGTGTCCCTTGGGATGAGACCCTTCCCTTGGATTTTCGAAAATCTCAAGGAGGAAGAGGAGTTTGAATTTCGAAAATTGAAGAGGAAGAGAGGAGTTAGGATTTCGGCAACTTGAAGAGGGAGAGTGAGTGAGGGGTTTGCAATAATGATGGTTAGCCCCTTAGCACTCCCTCTTATTTATACTAAGGGAAGAGACAAAGTGCCTCTTCTCCAAGTGTCCCTTCACCAAAGGGTTTCTCATCAAGAGCCTCTTCCTCTACCCTTTCACATTCCCTAACCCTTAACAAGAATTTCCCTTCCTTCCTCTCAGCAATCCCCTGCTGGGTGAACTGGTTACTTCGTTGCTTTTCAAGGCTTTGCTTACCAAGAGTTCCAAGGTTCGATCCTCGGCAAGAGCATATTTTTGCTCCTCTTTGGTTTTCACTTTTGCAAAGCCCATTAGCCCAATTCACTCTCATATTCTCAAATCACATTTATGCAATCACATATTCCAATTCATGAAATCACATATTCTAATTTATGCAATTTACATATTCCTAATCTTTTCTAATGAAATCACATAACATGATTTACTAATGAAATCACATAACATTAAATCATGAAATCACAAAAAGGTAATTTTATTCATTTATGAAATAAATGTCATACAATCTGATAATATATATCGACATTTTTGTGTCCTTTTTACAATCGGAAGCAAGCCCAAAATTTGGGGCGTTACAATCCCCTACACCTTATAGAAAGTTCGTCCTCGAACTAAAACAATTCTGGGTAACCCAACTCATATTATGCTTCCCCTAATATTCGTCCTTATTTGTTGTATGATTAATATAGGGTAAATGAGATCTTATTTATTATATCACCAAAATTTACTATCATGCATAAAGGAAGCAGTAGGTTTAGAGTTCTTACTTGGAAGCGGCAGGATGAGGGCTTGATGAGTGTGATAGTGGTGAGGTAGACCTGCTCTGATACCAACTTGTAACGCCAGCTCTTAATCCCCCAGGGATTCGGCGGCGCTACTTTAATTTTCGTACATTACAACTACACGCATGCATTCATATTTTTCTATCTAATCCATGCATGGGCATATGTATCATTTTAGCAAGCAAGGTTCATGTAGCGGAAGCATGATTATTTTTATTCATCTTCAAACATAGCAAACATAACATGGGTTTAACATGACATGTTCCAAAACTTGAAGCAACTAAAAGCAAGATCCTTTTTATCCACCAGCACTATCACACACACACTTGCCCTTCTCCCGCAGCCTCCATAGCTTAGCGTCCTTTATCTGTAGCATAAGGGGAAACACTAAACGATAAGCAATAGCTTAGTAAGACCCTGTCCTACTCACAAAACCGGATATCATAAAAAGGTAAGAGAATATATCACATTCAAGCATGGTAAGCGTTTAAGCATGTTAAACATCTAAGCATGTTAAACATCTAAGCATGTTAACTTCATAGGAAGGTTCTTTTGAAAACATATAAACATAATACTTGAACATAGAATAATCATTAGGGCCCGGCTTGTACTTCATGTTTTATGCGCGCCCCTGAATAGGAACGAGGTAGCTAATCCCGAACCACTAGGGTTTACTAGGCCTTCTCAAAAGTCCTTCAGCCTAGTATCATAATCATTTGACTCGCTTTAAGAGTCTATAGTACAAGCCATTACAAAATAAAATAGTTATCATGTTCTTCATTTTCATAAAGTATGCTCTTAGTCCCAACCTTCTAGGGAAGCATTCTTTAGGCCCTAAGCCTTCTTCGTCCATGCCCTATAGGGCTCATTTTTATACATATGTATACATTCATAATCTTGATAACTAGCATAGTATAAAGCATGCATTTCATGGGAGCAACCAAGGCTAGGGTCCAAGAGTTCTCTCTTGGCCGAAAGTTGTAATTTGGCTAGCATGCATTCCAATCAACATATCAAGAATCACACAAGCATGTCCTATCCTACACAAGATCATTATCATGCATGGTATTTATTAATCTAATCCCAAGTATAGGGCCCTTTGGCCGAAAGTTAAGGGTGGAGGTAGCTTAGGTTTTTGACATCCAACATCCCATACAAGTATCATATATATATACATCATGTATCATACTAAGCATAGCATACATCATGGGGTAATCAACCTTCATAAACCTAATGTTCCATTCTTTGGCCGAATATCACATGCTAGGGAAAAATTAAGTTTTCCAATCAAACATTCCATTTAAACATCACTTGCATATACATATCATCATCCCAAACATAAGCATATCTCATAGGGTAGTTTATCCTCTACAAACCCTAACTTTAGGGTGTTGGCCGAATGATGTAGGGTAGGGGGGATTAGGGTTTTTTTGGAAATCAAACCTTCACACAAACATTTACACAAACACCTCACATACATATCATGCAACATTATTAAACATGGATTTCATCATAGGTTAATCATGCACCCTAAACCCTAATTCTTCTAGGGTTGGCCGAAAGTGTAGGGTAGGGGGATTTAGGATTTTTGAAATCAAACATTCACACAACCATTTATACAAACACCTTATCTACACTATCATGTCATACACTAACATAAGATACATCATAGAGTAATTCAACCCATGAATCCCTAATTTTTCCATGTCTTGGCCGAAACTTGTAGGGGGTGCAAACCCTAATTTTTGTTATCACAACTTGAAGGAAATCAACATATAGGTATACCCTAGGTTCCAAGGGGTCTTCTCATGTATCAAAAAGTAACCAAGGCTTTCCCTTAAGGGGTGGCCGAAACTTACCTAGGGCAAATCCCCATTTTCGCAAACTACAAGAAGAAGGAAATCATACACAGCAATTATGCTACAAGTGAGGGGCACTTACTTCTTTCGCTAAATATCCTTAAGGTATACCCTTAGTTCGGAGGGGATGTGCTTATCCTTGCTCTTGAGGTCCTTGACTTCTTCTTGCCTTGCAAGAGATTCAAACCTTCAATGGGGTCTTGGGAGTGTCCCTTGGGATGAGACCCTTCCCTTGGATTTTCGAAAATCTCAAGGAGGAAGAGGAGTTTGAATTTCAAAAATTGAAGAGGAAGAGAGGAGTTAGGATTTCAGCAACTTGAAGAGGGAGAGTGAGTGAGGGGTTTGCAATAATGATGGTTAGCCCCTTAGCACTCCCTCTTATTTATACTAAGGGAAGAGACAAAGTGCCTCTTCTCCAAGTGTCCCTTCACCAAGGGGTTTCTCATCAAGAGCCTCTTCCTCTACCCTTTCACATTCCCTAACCCTTAACAAGAATTTCCCTTCCTTCCTCTCAGCAATCCCCTGCTGGGTGAACTGGTTACTTCGTTGCTTTTCAAGGCTTTGCTTACCAAGAGTTCCAAGGTTCGATCCTCGGCAAGAGCATATTTTTGCTCCTCTTTGGTTTTCACTTTTGCAAAGCCCATTAGCCCAATTCACTCTCATATTCTCAAATCACATTTATGCAATCACATATTCCAATTCATGAAATCACATATTCTAATTTATGCAATTTACATATTCCTAATCTTTTCTAATGAAATCACATAACATTAAATCATGAAATCACAAAAAGGTAATTTTATTCATTTATGAAATAAATGTCATACAATCTGATAATATATATCGACATTTTTGTGCCCTTTTTACAATCGGAAGCAAGCCCAAAATTTGGGGCATTACACGGCGTGTATAGCTCTGAGGCCAGGCCTACACACTGAGTGGTTGTAGGGTTTAATCAGCTCTTGATCGGGTGTTCACAGCTCTGAGACCAAGCCTACACACCGAGAGGCTGTAGGGTTTAATCAGCTCTTGGCTGGGCTTGTACAGCTCCGAGGCCAAACCTACACACCGAGAGGTTGTAGGGTTTAATCAGCTCTTGGTCAGGCGTGTACAGCTCTGAGGCCAAGCCTTTACACTAAGAGGTCGTATGGTTTAATCAGCTTTTGGTCGGGCGTGTATAGCTCCGAGGCCAAGCCTACACACCGAGGGGTTGTAGGGTTTAATCAGCTCTTGGCCGGGCGTGTACAGCTCTGAGGCCAATTCTACACACCGAGAGGATGTAGGGTTTAATCAGCTCTTGGCCGTAAGTGTACAGCTCTGAGACCAAGCCTACACACCGAAAGACTGTAGGGTTTAATCAGCTCTTGGCCGGGCGTGTACAGCTCCGAGGCTATGCCTACACACCGAGAGGTTGTAGGGTTTAATTAGCTCTTGGCCGGGCGTGCACAACTTCGAGGCCAAGCCTACACACCGAGAGGTTGTTGGGTTTAATCAGCTCTTGGCCGGGCGTGTACAGCTCCGAGGCCAAGGCTACATACCGAGTGGCTGTAGGGTTTAATCAGCTCTTGGCCGGGCATGCACAGCTCCGAGGCCAAGCATACACACCGAGAGGCTATAGGGTTTAATCAGCTCTTGACCGGGCGTGTGCAACTCCGAGGCCAAGCCTACACACCGAGAGACTGTAGGGTTTAATCAGAAACAAAGACCTAGCATTTTCGGATTGATATGTCGTTCACACCCATTGTTGATTATACTGCAAGGCAGTGAAGAAGTGAAAAATACATCAAAGGAAATGTCGTACGCGACAACTCACCGAGTACAGTAGGGGCGGAGATGGTTAGCATGGCAGGGCCTTTCCAATCATTTGCCTCTATTGTCTTCCAAATTGTAGCTGCCTCCTGTGAGTTTTTTGATGATGACGTAGGGGTTGTCCCACTACGGCTCCAACTTCCCAGGGTCACCTATCGGTTTTATTCTCTTCCATACTTGATCGCCTACCTCGAAGCTGTGAACGATCATTCGGCAGTTGTAGGCTAGCTGCATCCTTCTTCTATATGCCTCCAACCTTGCTACGGCTTTATCTCGTACCTCCGAGATGAGGTCCAGATCAATTAAACGCTCCTGGTCGTTATCTTCCTTACGATAATGTTGTCGTCGTGTGGACTCTTCCCCTACTTCCACCGGGATGACGGCTTCAACGCCATAGACCAACTGGAAAGGGCTCTCGCTCGTTTCTTCTTTCAGGGTAGTCCGGTAGGACCATAGGATGCTGAGAAGTTCTTCGACCCAGCTGCCTCCGACATAGTTTAGCTTTATCTTGAGCCCTCGTAGAATTTCCCGATTAACTACTTCAGCTTGTCCATTTCTTTGTGGGTATGCGACGGAGGTGAAGGCTTGCCGGATGCCCAATCCTTCACACCACTCCTTCACTTAGCATCCGGAGAATTGTCTCCTATTGTCCGATACCAGCTTATGAGGAATGTCATATCTGCAGACAATATCTCTCCATAGGACTTTCATTACCGCCCCCTCTATGATGTTAGCCAGAGGTTCGGCTTCCACCCAGTTGGAGAAGTAATCAACGAGGACCAGCAGGAATTTCTTCTGCTGGGGCCCGATGGGGAAGGGGCCCACAATGTTCATTCCCTACTGATCGAACGGGTATGATACTGTAGAAACTCGCAAGGTCTCTACCGGGCAGTGAGACACGTGTTGATGCCTCTGATAGGCCTTGCATCTGGCCACAAAATTGAGCGAGTCGACCTGCAAGGTGGGCCAAAAGTATCCCGGCAAAAGGATATTTCGAGACAGGGACCTTCCTCCGATGTGGCTCCCACAGATGCCCTCATGTACCTCCCTCATTACGTAGCCAGCCTCCTCCGGCCCAACGCATTTTAGGAGGGGTCGGGCGTAGGCTTTCCTGTATAGTTGATCCCCGACCAGTGTGAACCTGTCCACCCGCCAGCGAAACAACCGGCTCTCTTGGCTCTCGGAAGGGATCCATCCCGGAGGAATACTATGTAGGGATCCCTCCAGTCTGCGGGTCTGACCGTTCTGGCCTCTCCTCCAACTTGGGCTACCATTGTTTCTGCCACACTAGGCTCCACCAGCTACCAGGTGGATATGGAACTGGCCAACTTGGCCAACTCGTCGGCCCGCACATTATCTGACCAGGAGATCTTCTGCAGAATGACCTCCGAGAAGGTGGCTTTTAGTTGCTCATAGAGGGCTACATACTTCTGCAGCCGCTCGCACCTGACTTCGAAGCTACCCGCTATTTGTTGAGCCACCAATTGAGAGTCTGAGTAGACCGTGATTCAACGGGCTCCCATGTGTCGGGATGCTTGTAATCCCGCTAGGATCGCCTCATGCTCGGCCTCGTTGTTGGTATCTTTAAAGTGAAGTCGGATAGACAGAAGTAACGTGTCTGCCCTAGGGGAAATCAATAGCAGTCCCACTCCGCTGTGCTGGCTGTTGGAGGATCCATCTACATAGACCTTCCACATACCTTCGGCCTCTGCCTCCGGGACGGTCTCCAGCATGAAGTTAGAGAGGGCCTACGCTTTGATGGCGGCTCGAGGCTGATACTCAATGTCGTATTCTCTTAACTCAGTCGTCCATTTTATCAGCCTGCCTGATGCCTCGGGGTTAATGAGGACTCGGGCGAGCGGGCTATTGGTGAGGACCACAATGGGATGCGCTAAGAAGTATGGCCGTAACCTTCGGGCCATCAGGACCAAGGCGTAGGCCAGTTTTTCCATCATGGTGTACTGCATTTCGGCGGCCTTTAGCAGGTGTCCGAAGAAATAGATGGGGTATTGTATCCGATCTTGTTCTCGGACGAGCGCCGATCCTACCGCTTGCTCAACTGCCGATAAGTAGACAAATAAAGTCTCCCCTCCACGAGCTTGTGTAGGGTCAGGAGGTCTGCCAGATAGGTCTTCAACTCCGCAAAGGCCTTCTCACACTGGTCATCCCACTCGAACTTAACGGCCTTCCTCAGAATTTTGAAGAAGGGGAGGGCTTTGTCTGCGGATTTGGAGATGAATCGGGATAATGTCGTGATCCTCCCATTCAGCCGTTGTACTTCCTTGAAGTTCCGCGGGGGTGGCATATCGAGAATGGCTTTTACCTTCTCCGCATTGGCTTCAATCTCCCTCTCCGTCACCATGTACCCTAGGAACCTGTCACTTTTTACCCCAAACAAACATTTAGCTGGGTTTATTTTCAACCTGTTGCCTCTCAGGGTGGCGAACGTCTCTTCAAGGTTAGCTATCATGTCACCCCCTTGTTAGTCTTGACCAGGATGTCGTCCACATACACCTCAATGATCCGCCTGATCTGGTGCCTGAAGACTTTGTCCATCATTCGCTAGTATGTGGCGCCCACATTGCGCAAGCCGAAGGACATGACATTGTAGCAGTACGTGCTTCAGCAGTCACAAAACTAACCTTCTCCTGGTCCTCGGGGGCGAGTGGGACTTGGTGGTAGCCCTAGTAAGCATCTAACATTGAGATGAACTCACAGCCAGCTGTAGAGTCCATCAACCGATCTATCTGAGGCAGGGGGTAGCAGTCTTTCGGGCAGGCTTTGTTTAAGTCCCGGAAGTCGATGCAGACTCTCCATTTGCCCCAGGCTTGGGGACGAGGACCACATTGGCCAGCTTTTAACAACTTCTGAACTTCATCTCGAATAGTCTTATCCTGCTCAGGGGAGAAATGCCTCCGCCTTTGCTTCACGGGACGGACTTCCGGTGTAACATGTAGGTGATGCATGGCCAATGCCGGTGGAACCCCTTTAATCTCTTCAGCAGCCCAAGCGAACACATCTTTATGGTTCCGCAGGCACTCGACGAGGTGGCTTCTTATTTCGGGTGTGAGGTCAAGGGCGATGCACGTGCTTCCCCCTCCGAGTTGAGGATGGATCTGTACCTCCTCACTCTTAACTTCCCTTCGTTCCTGCTTAGGTCCTTCATCTTCTCGCGGATGGGCGAGGTCCTTCGGCCAGACCTTTTGAAGATCGAAGTCCTCCTCCGCCCGAGCACTGGGTTGTTCCTCCAATTCCACCATCGGTGCTCCTTCAGGTGCTTTGTTAGTTTCCCACAGACGGCGCCAAATTTGTTCCGGAAGGAGTCGTCGACGATGGCCAGTCACCGAGATTCTACCCGCGTGGAAGTTGTTGCGCTAGGGAGGAACTCGGGGTCCTGCAAAGTTAACACAAGTATTAGGGGACACGCCGGCAGGGGTCCGGCGGAGTCCACTCCGACGCTTAAGTTAGTAGGTCGTCCGAAGAGTAGTGGCAGTGAGAAAGAAATACAGTATGTAGAATGAGAGAGCGTCACCCCACTTACCAGAGGGGTGAGACTACCATTTATACCGATGGCGGTAGGCTAGCCGTCCCCTCCTGATCAGTGCCACGTCTCCGGTATTTAAGCCACGTTTTCCCCTACTTTCGGTGAGTACGGGATATCCTTTGAAACGATCTGCGTCGTTATTGACTTCTGCCCGTTGCGATATTCAGGGGTCGTGAAGACCTTTTCTAGCGGGGGTACTTATCCGTACCCCGAGGGGGGTCAGTGTCTGAGGTCGGTTAGTGCGAGGGCTCCACTCCCCGAGGAGAGCTCGGGGTTTTCAGGTAAGTTTAATTCGTTTAATCTAAAATTAATTGATTATTGGATTAATTGAATTATTAAATAGATTAAGAGATGATTAATTAATAACTAGGTTGATTAATGAGATAATTCTTGGTATACCTTACATGTATATTTGAGCTAGAGATGCCCTCTTTGATTTTGAGGACATCAAGGGACATTGTATGTTGAAAGGTAGGTAGTTCTTGCTTGACATCTTTAGATTTTGATCTTAGTGCATGATTTTTATTTATGTTGATTAGGTAACATTTACTTGTTTACCTTAACTCTACTCTGATTGCTCCTTACATTTGATACTTACTTGCTTGTTCTTATTTTAGCCTATATTGAGATCTATGCAGTCTCATTATTCTTCATTCTTGGATTGTTTACATACGTATGATATTACCATACCATAGTGTAAGATTTTAAATATTCTACTAGACCCCTAGCAGGTGGTTTGAGCTTATATCTATTTGTTAGAATGATCGTATCATAATGTAAGATATCGAGTATCCTACTAGACCCGTATTGATTATTTAGGCTCGTGCCTATACATTAGTGAGGTTAGACCGTAGTGTAGCTTATAGAAAATTATCCTTGAATGGATTGTTACTGCTTACTTGTTGATGTTGGATTGTATGCTTGAATGACACGACTATCTATGAGGCATCCATGGTAACGAGTTTGCATGCAGTTCGTAGCTAGATAACTATATATATATCTCATCTGCCCATGAGATCATCTGTGATAGTGAATTCGCATGCAATCAGGAATTGTTATATGTTGTTTGTGTATTGGTTGATGCAGGTTTTGGATGTACTCTATATACTGTCAATTATTGGTTATACCAAGTTGAGTAGATTAGTGGAGGATTATGTTACTATTTATGCTTTTATTAGCAGTTGTTATATTAATGCTCTTACGTTTGTAGTAAGTATTTTACCTGAGACAGCTCCCTTTTGATCTCCTTACACATAGTATTTATCATGCACTTGTTGGGTATGGCTTAGCGGGTTTCCATAGCAAATACCTAATCGATCCGAGAGACATCTCCATGCCTATGGATTAAAAATTTAATCCGAATGAAGAGCCGTCTCCCATCAACCGTCTCGTGTCGTATAGAACGATCCAAATTGTAACTTAGCCAATTACCAAAATTGGCCTTGCAATTTGCTCGACCGTTCGACCGTGGAAAAGGCGACGAGTTGATCGCCGGCTTTTGTGTTTATGGTCGGGGTCCAGTTAAGAATTTATTAAACATATTTTGCAAGCAAAACAATAAATTCTTAAACATAAAATGACAAGACATGTAAACATGGCACATAAAAGACATAAGGAAATACAAAGGAGCTTTTGGAAAGTTATACCTTTCCGATCACCTCGCGATCTTCTACCTTATGTCCCTCCCTTCGCGGACGTCGTGTGGGCGACGATCTACCGCGATCCGAGATCACCAAGAGCTCCAATCAATCCACTTCTCCAACCGGCCAAAACCCTAGCTCCTAGGGTTTGCGCCGCCGGCCACCCCCTTCCTCTTCCCTTGCGCCGCCGACCGCCGGAGCCGGCTCCAAGCCCTCCGACCAGCAGCAGACCTAGAGAGGAAGGTGAAGAAGATGAAGAAGGAGAGAAACTACCTTCTTCCTAGCCCCAACACCACCCGCAACCTCTTCTCCCTCTTCCTTGCGGCGCCGGTGCAACCCTTGGTTGCGCCGCCTGCAGCCGGCCGCCGACGCCTCCCTCGACCTCCTTGAGCACCACGCAAGGTAGAGGACTCCTCTACCTTGCTTCTGTAAGCCTCAGCCGGAGTTTGGTGGAGGAGGGAAGAAGAACCGGGGAACTCTTCCTCTTCTTCTTTGTTGCGCCGCCGAGACCTAGGAGAGAGAGGGAGAGGAGAGGGTTTTTGGTCTTGGCTCTTGGATTGATTAATTCCTTGGTTTCTTGATCTCATAGGGTATTTATAGGGCTAAGGCAGGGACCAAGAGGAGGAGTTGGTTCTTGGTCCGCTAATGGATCCAAACCCGATCCATTAATTAAGATTCATTCCACTAAAGGATCTTAATTGAACTTACCTCACCAACCCCCATATTTTCATATGGGCTCCACATATTACGAGTCGTCCATCCCCTCGTGTTTAAGATCCCGCATGCCCATTAATTAATTAAATTACTGACAATTTAAATTAATTAACTTCTGGATCCTTGATTAGTATCACTCAACCTTATCAACGTGCCGGATCAAATCCACCTGCAGGGTTTGGCACGATGAACCTTTTGAGCTCATCAAGGGGGCATCATCATCCTGACTCACCAGGACACGGATTCCGTCAATAATCATCGGCACATCATATTATTAATATTATTTTCCAACTTACCGGGTCTATCGATCTAACAGAATAGATCTCGCCCATTGGTAAATCAAAGAAACAGTAATTAATAATATATGCCCGATATTATTTCGAGATTAAGGGATCGTCCTCCATAATATCAATTGAGGTCTTATCCAATTATCTAGTCAGTACAAATCAGATAACCTTGGGTTTCGGTCATGCTCAATGTACTCATAGCACACTAGTGTAGTCCTTTGGTCAAGACCAACCACACCTAACTACACTACAACCATCCCGATGGGTTGTCCAATTTCATCTAGGTTGTGAGCCTCTATTTATGCTAAGGGAACTGATAACATGATCTTCCGTGTGACACCACATACCATGTTATCTACAATGCAAAGCAATGGGACTTCGTGTATGCACTATTATAAACAAACACCTAGTGTAGTGTGATTCTCTTTTCATAATAAAGATGTTCATATAATAAAAGTCATGTCTTTCAGTATACACATCTTACAACACTATCTTCTTATACCTATTGAGTATTTTGTACTTACTATCCCTTGTTTTTCTTTGACCTTCCAGGTTAGCAGGTAGAGGATATGTTTGCTGCTCAGAGGTCTTGGCTGCCAATCCCACTCGAGTTGGATTCTTCTTTTGGAGTTATTTTTAATTTCTATTCCACTATTGTTGTCTATCGTTTTCTTTCCCTCGTCGAATCATTGAGGTTTTGTTTATAATGTATAAATGTTATCTTGTGTAGTTTAATTTGATCTCATGTACAAGCATAATATACGGATCTATTTTGTGAGTTTAGGGATTTTATATCGCATATGGTGGTTGTGTAAATTTTAGTTGGTTTGGAACTAGTTATTTCTTACATTGTCACAAGGAGGTACCGTCCATTTTGTCGAACAAGTATACCCTCGGAGTGTGACAACTGACATAGAGAACATAAAGAAGAAGATGAGGGGCACTTCCTCCCTTTCTACTACACCCAGACTCTATTTTAGCGACTTTACTCTTTAAGATAGGATGAGAGATCGGTCGACGAGTATATGAATGAATTATTATCGGTTAGTTATACAAAATGGCTTGTTCAAGATGGAGGAGTGGAAGGTGGCATGATTCTTAGGGGGATTACGCCAAGCCTTGCAAGATGTCCTCAACCTCCATTCATTGTGAACAATTTCAGAGGCCTTCCAGCATGCACTGGCGGTTGAAAAATAGCATAATCAAAAACCAGTGGGTAGGGGTAACCAAAATAGCCAGTCAGTTCGCCCTCAATGTTCTCGTCCTTCATAGTAGCAATCACCATAGGTTAATTCTAAAGCACCTTTTAGGTGTTATCATTGTAGTGAATAGAGACATATGACAAACCAATGCAGGAAACTTGTTCTTGTTGATCAGAAAGGCAACATTTTATTAACGAGGAAGACGTAGAAGAAGCGACAGTAGCAATTGACGATCAAGTGTATGAAGTTGACGACATGTTTTATGATGATGGCCATGAGACTTTGGTCATTTGCAAGAGTCTGCTAACTCCCAAGGGCGATTCAAGGGATGAGTGATTGAGAATCAATATTTTTCACACTACCTACACTATCGTGGATAAAGTTTGCAGATGATCATCGATAGCGACAGTTGTGAGAACGTAGAATCTGAAGTGGTTGTCCAGAAATTGCAGTGGAAGATGAAACATCATTCTATGTCATATAAGTTCTCATGGTTGAATAAAGATAGTGAGGTAATAATAGATAGGCGGTGTCTCGTACCTTTTTCAATTGGTAGTAAATATTTTGATAGCGTTTGATATGATGTGGTGACCATGGATGCATGTCATGTGTTGTTACAGCGGCCTTAGTAGTATAACTGCAACATTATCCACGATGAACAAAAGAATACTTATACCCTTCATATCAAAGGAAAGAAGATTGCATTGGCGCAACGACGAGAAGAAACCACTTCAATTTCGATAGCTAAAACTACTAATTAATGTGCTTTCTATATCAAGCTTTTAGATGAGACAGAGTTATCTGGAGCTGGAGAGAAAGGCACTAAGCATGTGAGGAAGGTGGTCAAGAAGATCATCGTCAAGAAGATCTTGAAGGTGGCATCTTTATAAAAGAAAGATTTGGGTCCGGCACACCAATTAGAAGAAACAACTCATAAAGAAACTCTAGTTTCTAAAATCGGGCTTCAAAACTATAGTTCTTATGCATAGGCTGGAGTCATCATGTAGACTAAGAAAGCCATTGTGGAGAAGGATGCTTGAAAGGAATAGGAGGAGAAGATGGATGCTCATGTGGAACAGAATGGCATGGAGAAAGCCTCCCATTTGGTGTAAGATAAGGAGAAGAATCTAGTGAAAGAGTAGCATGACAAGAAAGGTCCTCGAAGGAAAGTAATCAAGAAGATCATCATTAAGAAGAGGATTTCAAAGAAAACTCTTTGGTAGGAACAATAGACCAAGAAACTCTACTTTCTAAAACCAAGTTTGTAAATCCTAGTCTTGATGTTGGGACCGGAGAAGTCATGTGGATTGACAACCATAAAGGGAAAGGATGCTTTCTCTTTAAAAAAGATAAGAAAAATGGCTAAAAGGAGACAAGGGTATCCACTTAGGATTTGATGCTTGGGCAATCTGGGTGACAGAAGAAGAGAAAAATAGAGATTTTTTTGGAGGGTTGGGTACGGACACAGAGAAGGAGGACGTGAGGAAGGCCTTCGAGAAGGTGGGATAGATCATGGAAGTAAGAATGATGATGGTTGGTCAGATAGAGAAGAACAAGGGGTATGCTACCTTGAGGTACAAGGATGCATCACAAGTTAAAAGGTTGTTTTGAATTTCCTAAAGTGGAGATATGTGGGAGACTTTGTGGTGCAACTATTCTTAAGAGCAATATGAAGTACAAGACGTGGGTTGATAGTCAGCATCGTTAGGTACTTTTGAGATCTGAGATTTTGTTTGGGTTATATAAATCGTGATTATTTCCCTGTTGTCAAGTATAATAAGCTGAGAATCGAAAGATTGGATCGTGTGAGATACTATAGAATATCAATGACAATGCCTGCATGTTATGTTTTCCTAGTCATTTGAAAACTTTTGATGTCTTCAATGTGAAACACCTAATTTCTTATTTTGTGGATATTGATGATATTTCTTTGAACACTAAAACGCGTTCTTTTCAACCCGAGCGACTGATGTAAGAGGATTCGTTGGATTCTTTTTATTAATTTTAGAAAATTATTTTTTTTGTGATCTTTAGTTTTTTTTGTCTTTAGACTATTTTTGGTAATTTTTATTTTTTATATTTTTAAATTTTGAGTCTATTTAGAATTGTGAGTCTGTTTAAAAAAATCTTTTCTATTAGGATTTTTCTTTTCTTTACAAGTTAGGAATTGAGGTCTATAAGTTAGGATTATTTTTCTTTATTTGGGTCTTAGAGTATAGAGTCTATGTAAATATCTATTTAGCTATTAGAGAAATAATCCTCAATTATTAAATTAAATTTCCTTTTTTAAGAAAAATCTAGAGGTTGGTAATTTTCTTCTTATCTACTACTCCAGTCTCCATTATAGTTAGCCAATAGGATCATCATTATCCTATCCGGTGTTAATTATGTTGCTAATCTTATGCAGATGAATAGGTAAATAAAACAAAACTTATCACCCTTGGTAAAATGGAATACATATCACATAACCAATTCAATCAAATGACCGGATTGAGAAATTTATGCATAATATCAATTAGTTAATCAATTGGTTAATATCACATAACCAATTCAATCAATGGCGCTTCTTTAAGTGAGACATAACTATATTAAATAAATTGTTTATAATTTTTAAAAGGTATATAATTTTTTCGAAACAAATTTCTAAATAAATTGTTTATTAAGATACATTATGAGTTAGGTCCTAAATATCTAATTTTCTGATTAGTTCAAATTTAACAATAACAAATTAAAAGATCAAAATCTATTTCTATAAATAAAAGTCTTCTGACAAAATTAAAAATCGAGCTATTATATATTATATGATATAAATCTAGCCATCTTGTCACTGTCTTTTGCACTAAAGCTAAAATTGACACCTAACTAGTTCCTAACATCCCCCATTCTCTCTCTCGTCCAAGCACAAGCAAAAGCATCTCAAAAAGTGAATATATCTCTAATTTACAATAAATTACTCATGATAAAGATATGATAAATACGCTGATAACTAATTACTTACTAAAAGTGACTATAGGATGATGGAGGGATAGAACAGTCAGAGACATCACATATTGATGGAGGCTAAGGACTACGGATTCGTTGCATGAGCATATCCATACGCATCCGCAGCTTGCCAGAGGATACCAAAGGACCAGACGACCCCTAGGAGATGGAGGACATATTGAGGATGATTGGACACATGCGGAGTTGATGCACCTTCGACTTCTGGAGGTGTTTGTTTTGACATATTTTGGCATTGACGACATAGACCAGTCAATGTTCAATCCCCCGTGGTCTTACGGAGGATTGGTAATCGGGCGGAGTGCTTCTGATATAGGCTACATATATAGAAAGTGAGAGTGATGGTATACATGTGAGCATGTTATATCTGGAATACCTTTTTAGATTTGATATTTTGTCAGTCATTACATATATCTTTTTTATTATTTCTCTGAGTGTTTATCATACACTGTATTGAAGCCTTAAATTGGATGTTCACATAGAGATTGGATAAGAGTTTTGTGCATATAAACACATGATTACTAATAATGAAATAGTTTTAAAACTTTTTTTCTCTATTTGATCCAACATTCTAAGAACAAAGTTAACAAATTGATAAATAACCACCACTATTAGTTAGTGGCGCTAGCTTCTTCATCTACAATAAGCCTAACAATAAGAAGAAAGACAAGCACTTACATAGTTCACACAGAGTCCAACAATCAATATCACTATAAGTCTTTCACTAAATGAAAAACCATCACTGCAATTCATTAACTAAGATGCAACTCAGAGATAATTACGATAATTAAAGAAAAAAGATAGATTAACTTTAGCAACTTTACATGTGATTGATCATTGCTTGTATCATCTATTCTAGGTATTAATTCTTCTGAACCATAAACGCCCCAAAATTAACAGCCTTCAACTGCATGCTAGCTCTCGCCGGCCAGCCGGCCGTTACCAAAATCTACCGTCAGAAGAATTAATCAATTTCAACCCTAATTATATTAAGCGTATATCCCAAAAGGATTAAACCCTAAACTACCAAATTGAGAGTAATGAAAGAGGAATTAATAACTTATAATTGTCGTCTAATTGTGCTAGCTAGCTCCCCATACGACGACGTGCTCAATTCCTCATGCATCATTATTCCACACCCTGAAGAGTGGCGTTCCGGCGATGCCATGGCCACTGGCGGCTGGCCTGGAAATCGTTGCTTGGCCTGACATCCATGTGGCGTTATTAGGGTCTAAGTGCTGCGCCAGATAATAAGCGTTGCCGTCGGTGTCCATGCCTTGGTGATCCGTCGGGGGCATCGGCATCACGTAGCCAGCACCCTGATAGCCACCGGCGTTATAGATCGCCGAGCTCGACCCGGTTCCGGGCTCGAGAGACGAGGATGAAGGGTCCAAGCCGACCAAGTTGTGGAGAACGGCGTTGTCCGGCGCTGAGTGGTGGAAGAAGTTGTGCGCGTTGGTCAAGTGGAACTGATGGAAGTCGTGCATGCCTTGCGCCGCGTCCTGCTCCGGCTTGCACCACCCCCGTTGCCCAGGCGGAGGGTAGGGGTGGTACTGGAGGGCGAGAGGGGCCGGCTCCGCCGGTGGGGGCTGGTGAAAAGCGATGGTGGGCCATCCATACCCGCCGGAGTCGAAGTGTCCGCTAGGGCCGAGGAGGTGGTGGTGGTGGTGGTCGTCTGCGGCGGCTCGGATCAAGTGGCCATGGACGCTGGCTTCCGAGGGTTCGTCGCCGGCGGCGGCCACGTCCTTGAGCCGCTTGGCCGCGCCGCCGATGGGGAGGGTGTTGCTCTCCAGGATGCTCTTGACGTCGTAGCGGCTCATGTCGAAGTTGGTCACCGCGTTGAGTCCCCGGAACTTGATCGCCGCGATATCGTACGCCTCGGCGGCCTCTTCCTGCGTGCCTATTTGCATGCATGCAACATCCTCTTAATTTCATGGTTAGACTCTGAAAGATGCTTAATTCATTAATTAATGACTTCTAATTTCACTGATCAGAAAGACAAAGCTTGGACACTAATCAAAAAAGTGCCTAAGGGGAACAACTAGCAAGTTTAACTATTAATCCATTTTGATTATATAATTGCACCAGATGCAATAGTTAAAAGTATATCATGCATACTGAAAGTTCCCAAGTAGAGATCCTTGTTTCCTGCTACTCTTCCTATCCTTGCTTGCCATCTTCCATGCTGGTGATGCCTGAAAAAGTTTAAGATTTAATTTTCATAAAGCTCAAAGTGCACTATTGAATCTTTAGTTTATTATACCTAGTAACTCCACGATAGATAGATGCACCCCTAGAGAAGCCACTGCTCTTCCTGCATCACAGTTTAAGTATAGAGTTTACTTGGCCTTAATTTTTCTGAAAGACAATTGAAGAGAAATGTATGTATACCTTCTGAGAGATGCAACAAATTCCTGTCTCGTCATGTGTTTCATTTCCTCCAACTCTTTCTCATAGCTACTTATCTGTCATGCAGTTTAAACTCTATATAAATAGGTTTTTGCATGCTTCAAGTAAGTAATCATGATCAGAATAATGTGTATTGAGTCAATACTGGGAAATTGGTAGTGGTAGTGGGACCCCAATACTTGAGAGCAGCTAAGTCATATGCCCTTGCAGCCTTGTCTTCTTTGTCATATCCTCCTAATTTACACAAACATATAAACACATTAAGTACCTCTCAACTGAAAAACATGTAGGAAATTTGAACAACGAGCCTTCATTTTCTTACCTAAATAGACTATTTCGATTTGAGATGAGCACAATGCATCCGAGATGGCCGGCCAAAATACAAGAAAATGAGTGTAATTGCATCATTAACATTTAGTGCAAGTGAAGTAAGTTCGTATGTGTACCTTGTCTTCCTTTGCGTGTTTGTCCTTCTCTTTTGCAACTGTTGTCCCATAGATGAGCTTCATATCTACCTGTCCATCTATGCCTGCAAAGAAAAGCAAAGGAATTGAGCCAATGGAGTGAATCAAAAGGGATCAACAATATCCAACGAATTATTAGAGATTTGAGCGATTGAGTTCTTGTTGCATGCATGATCACCTTGTGACTCCTCGGTAAATGGAAGTTCTTTGCCCAAACGTGTCGACCGGCTTCCTTGAAGCCGCCTCGATTGCACCAGTTTGAGGGTCGAGCTGTCCACCGCCCACCCCTTTCTGCTTGTCGTTGGCGCACGAGCTCTCGCCCCCTCCCCCGCCGCTCATTCCGGCGCCCGGCAGCAGAGGTAGGCTTGCACCGCCGCAGTTGGGCTGCGATCCCGTGCTCATCGACAATGAGAGTGCCTGTGTGTTCCCATATGCCGCATTCATCGCGTTGCCCGCGCTACAACTGCTCGCTCCGCGACCGCCGCCGTCTCGTGGTTGTTATTGCTTCTGTTGTTGGCGTGTTGCTGGTGGAGGACGACGGCGCCGGGCGGTTGGTTTCCTAGCCACGTCTTGATCATCGAAAGCCCGATAGAGTTGTTGTTGTGGTTGCTGCTGCTACTGCTGGGGGAGGATCGGACGGCGTGGACCAGGCCCCCGGCTGCATGGTCATGCGCTAAGATAGAGGCGTCTTGAACCGGGAACGACGAGGACGCGTTGGAGAACATGTACTCGGGTAGCACTTTCTGGTCGTGATCGGAGAAGGAGCTGTTTCCACCGAGGAAATCTTCGAGTTTGGGCCGGCTGTCATCGTGGATGCCGGCGTGGTTCTGGTAGGTGCTGCTAGAACCAACGAGCATCGACAGCTCCGACGATGCGCCGGCGCCCTTGAAATCCAAGTTCTTCAGGTTCCAGTCTGCGATCAAATAACGGCAAACAAAAGAAAAGAAATGCTACTATTTATCAGATCAAATATATCCACAAATAAATATGATTACTATTCAGGATCTCATGGAATAGGAGAAGCGATGGATCACCAGGAGTTTGCTGCTGAGGTCGGTGGAAGGCCTCCAAGATACCGAAGGAGGCGTCGTTTCGGAGGGTGGGTATCCCCATCGGAGGGTCGTCGACGTAGCAGTCACCGGAGACGACGTCGTTGGCCGCGGCCACAGAGATGAGATGAGGGGTCTGTGAGGAATTAGGCAGGTCTTGCGAGGAAAGAGAGAAGGCTAGCCAGTTGTTCATGGGAGTCATCACTCACTCCTCGAGTCAGATTAGTTTCAGATTTAGGGTTCCAAGAAATGGTGAGCTGAGATTTCAGAGTAAAGAAGAAAGAAGAAGAAGACGACATTGTTGTGAAGAAGAAGGTGAAAACAAGAAGAACAAGTGTGAGAGTAGGAAGGGTTGGAAGGGAAGGGGAAAGGTTAAAAGAACATGAGAGGTGGAATATTTTCAAACAAATTGTGTACTCTCCAACAGTGGTCGAGTTTATATGGACCTGATCTGCAAACCCTCATCTCTCTCTCTCTCTCTGTCTAACCTCTCACAGGGTTCATGCATGACAATTTGTGGCAAGCATTGATGCATGTAACATAAATATATGCTGTATGTGTAATTTTTTTTGGAAAAAAGTATAGCTAGAGGCATGCATCAATATATAGTGAGGGTTTAAACAGATCGATGAAACATAAGCTAGAAACATCCTCAATCTGCAAGGATTTAGGAGATCTGACTAAGTGGTCAAAAGGTAGAGGAAGATAATTAATAAAATGCTATAATGGTGAGCTTATAGGACAATCATGAGCAGCTCTAGGGATAGATCGAGAATGCATACAGATAAACCCTTTTTCTCTATGTATATGTACAGATCACTACAACTTCATTTTAATTACTAGAAAATGTCTTTCTTTCCTGTGCTAATATATTAATTACAATTGATTAGCATGCTCTCTTCCGGCCGCATCATGCGGGTTCACCCTCATGGCCTCTCTCTCTCTCTCTCTCTCCTCTCCGTAGACCCTAAAGTTTCAGAAAAGTGACAAAAAGGAAGAAATAAACATATTAAACAAAGAGGTAAATAGGAGAAGGGTGTGCTAGTTGTGCCCTGCAGGAGGACACGAACCCTTGTCTTCAGGATCCCTGGCCCTATTTCATTCTCCAAACCCTAAGACAAATCGGATGATAACCCCTTTCTAACCCTCTGAGATCCTCCTCGATCCCTCTCCTGCACTATTTAATTATCCTTCTTTTTTTGATTCTCTCAGGCATTACAATACTGCGAGTGGTGTAGGATATGAGTGGTTTTTACCTCGGTCACTGAGCTCTTTGCCCAAACTTTGACCGTCGAGCGAGGAAGGCAAGAAGATGAATTGGAGTGGTGGAGTAGTAAAAACACAAAACACGTGCTCTCCACATCCGTATCCACCTCCCTTCAATTAATGCATGCATGCATTGCTCGGTTGCATGTCTAATCTGAAACCCTACGCGTCCAAAATTGAACGAGTGGAATTTCTATGGATCGTAGCAGGGCACTCATAACCTTCCAAATGAAAGGCAGAAGGTTGCGATGAGATTTCCTCTGCCTCACGTGCGCACGGGGACGAACAGTCAATGTTGCTCACGTGCACATTTTATATATATATATATATATATTATATATATATATATATATATATAATATATATATATATATATAAACCAGTACTATTCATCTTGTTCACTAGCGATGAAAAATGATACAACGAAAATGTTGACTTACGCTAGACTACGTTATTATCATTGAATCTCAAGAAAGGAAGCACACAAGATAAAAAACGTTAGCGGCAAATTTACAAAGGGTTCTTGATGCATGTACTCCAACGCTCAGGTTAGTGGTCATATGAGAGATGGAAAAATAGTAGGAAACTAGAATGAAATGAAATAGAATTTTCAAAACGTACCTGTGCTGTGGAGAAAAGACCTCTTTATATAGTGATACCCTTTGGCGCCTCTCCACCGTGAGGATGTCACGTCAACTGTAAGACGGCTATCAAATCAGTAGATTTTCTGTAATAAGTTAGATAAAAATAGATAGACCAATAGTTTATTAAGAAGGTCAGTGATTATGGTGGCAAAATAAGATTTATCCTGGTCTCATCAGGGATTGACCTAGATTTACACGTGATTGGGCTGTTGGTCTTGTTTGTATGTGCACGTGGAGGCCTAATAAGGAAGCCCAGCTTGTGGGACCTAATTTATTGGGCCTGGTCCAATAGGAACATGGAGGTCTATCTCAACTATAGTTAGACCTGGTTAGGGTCAATGATTGGGCCTGCTTGTAGCTCAATGGGTCGCGTGAGATTTGTCTTTGAGTTGGTTAATGCTCAAGGAGCCTAAGTATGTTGGTCGATCGCCTATAGTCATTCTATTGACTAGTCAGCCATGCTCTATAGGCGGGTTGGCTGATCGGCTACTACCATATCAGGGGTGATTTGATTGTCTACGCTAAGTAAGTTGGCTGACCGATTGTAGGATGTGCAGGCCCCATCAATAGTTGCCCTTTCCCTTTAGTTGGGCCCGCACTGCAGGTATTATGACCTGTGTTGCGGGTGCTATACTATTTTAAGTGTAATACTGAGGTCTGTCAATCGGCTAGTAACCTAATCTAAGTCAACCGGCAATATAATAGCTACGTGCTTCCAATCGGGCATCCCTCCTTAAAGAGTAACCAATCTCTGAACAAGTTAGAGTCCAATCCCTTGATGTGCCTACTATGTAAAATCAATCAAGATATAGGTTCAAACAAGAGACGTCCACTCAGGTAACCCGGTCAACCTGGGTTGTTGATAATTAGCAATTTGATTGATAAATTTTGTGCCATTAGTGGGGAAATTTGGGGCTTTGGGGTATATTTGTTTATGAAATGATACATAATTATTAATAGGATGTATTTTCATTGGTTAATTAATTTTCTTGCATTTTCACACTTATATTTCATTCTATTGAATTTTTGGACAGCTTGTGCATCATCGGATCAAAAGGGGCACATCCGGGGTGAAGATGATTATTCTGTTGGAGCCTGATTGGTCACCAGACCAATCAGGGAAGGCCTGATCGGTCCAGCGACCGATCAGGAGCAGATGACACAGCAGAATTCAAAATTTTAGCTACTGATCACATCCTGATCGGTCCCCAGACCGATCAGGGAGCGTCCAGACCAATCAGGGGTCACTCAGTCCAATCTGTAGCTGTCCAGAGCGGTCGGAAGAACTGTTATATCACAACCCTCCACTCAGATCTGGCATGGAAATTGATGGAGATATCTTGCAAGCAATCTTGGCCACTCATCAAGGGAAATCAAAGGTGGAATGGAGAGGTAGAAAAGGAAGCTAGGGCAGCCAAATGAAGGGGGGATTCATATCTCATCCACAAGGAACGGAAGGAGGAGGCGATGGAGAAGGAAGTTGCGATTCTGAGGGGTTCCTTTGAGGATTGACAGCTTGGCCGAGCCTTCTACTTCGACTCCACAGTCCATTCCATCCTCTTCTCCGGCTGAGAAGCAATCGGCTTTGTCGGAGCGGAGTTTCTCCAGCCGAACACCAATTTTCAGCTTCCTTTTCAGTTTTTCTTAGTGTTTTCTGCTGTAGAACATCAGTTGCATTTCCTTTTCAATTGCTTTCGAATTTCCGCATATTTTCCATTCTAGAACAGTAATCTCCAGCTTAGTTTCAAATTTCCAGCTTAGTTCATTGTTTCTACAGTTCATCTTTCATAGAATTAGTTCATGCTTTCAATCTTTCACTATTTGCAAGAAACGTGTTTGTTGAATGGCTTCAATGGAATCTGTGCTTGGTGATGAAATCTATTGCCTTCTAGTCAAGATTTTCATATGGATCCTTGTTGATTTAATTTCTGATTGTTAGTGTTCCTTTAGTGTCCTTTACAATTGATTAGCTTAGACTTCAATTCCAAATAGTTAAGACTATTAGGTAGAAGTTAGTAGCTAATTTCAATTGCTTTGTTGACCTCAAAACCTAAGAAAACATGTTTGCTTTATCCAATTTTTAATTTTCTGCAATTTACTATTTTTCATAGACCAAAAAAGTGCGTGCATCATATCGGGTCCTTAAGAGACGATTCGGTTCAACTACTACTACATAATTGCTTGAACGAGAAAATTAATTGAAACCGTAACGCGACTAAATCCGGTTATCAGTTATCCGCTCAAACGACCTAGTCCATACTGGTGTTTGTGAATGTCTTTTTAATCTTTGTTGTCATGCATTTGTTGGGGCAATCTGAGTCCAGAGTGACCATGTATTTTGATGTTTAGGCAAAGGGTTTAAGTTAGGTTCACCCTTGTGTTTGATATGTGTATGTGAGTGTGTAGGTTTGCAGGATACACATGGACTTAACTGGACGACTTTGGGACCGGTGAAGGATGGCATGGGAGACAAGCCGAGGGCTTGCATGCATCCGAGGGACTGTGGACAAAGCAAGGACGATGAGCCGAGTGAAGCGGACTTCAAGGCATACGTGAAGATGACATGGTGGCAAGTCGAGGGCTTGTGTGCACATCTAAGGGACGAGAGCCAAAGTTGAAGAGGGCTTGAAGGCAATAGATCGAGGCTGCTGGAGCAGGAACGATGAGCCGAGGGAAGCGGACTTCGAGGCATACGCGAAGGATGGCATGGAGGCAAGCCGTGGGTTTGTGTGCGCATCTGAGGGATGAGAGCCAAAGTCGAAGAGGGCTTGAAGGCAACAAATCGAGACTGCTGGAAGAAGAGTCAGTTGAGTCGTGAGGGTTCGAGTGTTGAGTGAATTGTACTCGGGAAATCCTAGGTTGGGGTGCTGAGAGAAATGTACTCGGGAAGGGAAACCTTAGGTTTAAGGGTGGACCAGTCGATTGGTGCTGGATCAGTCGATTGGTGTATGCCACT
This sequence comes from Boesenbergia rotunda, assembly GCA_024364735.1. Taxonomy (NCBI): domain Eukaryota; kingdom Viridiplantae; phylum Streptophyta; class Magnoliopsida; order Zingiberales; family Zingiberaceae; genus Boesenbergia; species Boesenbergia rotunda. The sequence goes on from JAGFNQ010004423.1 coordinate 719,187, forward strand.
GAAAGATCAGTCGACTATAAATGGGGAGCAGTCGACTGGTGGCGGCCGGAAATTCGAACGTTGGGGTTGCAACGGTCGAATTCAAGTGAGACCAGTCGACTGGAAACAGTCATTTCAACCTAGAGCACTATTTAAAGGGGCTCGGTTTTGGCTGAGAGTTCTTGACGAAATTGGCTTTGGTTAAAGGCAATTAGTAGTCTTTGTGCTCAGAAGTGTTGCCCAGATTGTGGCGAGGTTTCTCCACCCACAAGGAGCTACACGAGCTAGCCGGAGGTCTTCCGGAAAGTCATCCACTGACGTATCGGGATCGTCCCCTTACGGACAGTCGTGAAGTAGGAGCTTTATCTTCGAACCACGTAAATGTTTGATGTTAGCGATTATTTGATTTTGTTATTAGTATTTCCGCTTGCGCACACTAATATTGTAGGAAGAGAAAATCGAAAATTGTTATTCACCCCCTCTAGCAAACGGTAAGGTCCTAACAGCGTTGTCGTGTTGGACCATGTCGGCCATCTAATCTTTAACTCATCCTATGTGGATCGGGAGCTCCACAATTCTCCATATCGAGAAAAGAGGTTTTATCCAACAAAAAAAATCTTTCAAGAAACTAAATATATGTTTAAATAGGCAAATTCTAATTCATAAACGATGAAAATTACAAAATACCTTAAATATCAAATAAATAAAAAATATTAAAAATGGTAATAAAAAAAATACTCGGAGCTTTCATTAATATCCTAAACAATAGTTTTTTATTTAAAACTTGATCGATTACGAGTTCTATCGGATAACAAATATAGGTCTCTAAATGAGTTTTGATTTAAGCAAAGAGTGTCTCATTTTGATACCCGAATAAAATGTTATAGCCCAGTCTTGCATCAATCCGAAAGTGTTCATAATGGGCAACTTAACATCTCAAGTTTATCGTCCGTCCTACTGAAAAGAAAATATCGTAGCTGCGATCGAATCGTGTTGTGCCGTCTTCTTTCACGTTTGTGGGTGAGTGGTCATTGTTTGGTAGCTTGAGGTTTGATTGAGAAGGGGTTGTGTGAATGTTAATGTTGTGTTTACTTCGAAGCACAATCACGGAAGGGGGGGCAAGACACGATAGATTGTACAAATGCAGATGCATTTGTTTTAAAATTTTATTTACATGTTGAAAAAAATAATGGACCAAATAGATCTTAAATGTGCCTGTGGGTTATTTTTTTAACTCTTGTTTTTGGTCCATCCGAAATCTGGCGGAATAATATTTTTTTCTTTTGTTGCACAAAATTGAAAAAAAAACAAATCGGTGGGGTTTTTTGGGCTATAAAAAATTATAGGATAAATGAGTCAGTCCAGTATTGATAGATTTTCTGGTTGTGGGTCGAATCCCGATCCCAATTGGTCGTGCCGCTCTGATCTTGCAATGAGCACAGTGAACTCGTGGCAACGGGCGAGTCCGCAAGTTCCTTCGCAGTGATGCAATGAGTCCGCACAATCGCGGTGAGGTTGAGAGTTCGTAGCGGTACGCGGCCTTGCGGTGAACATCTGGTGAAGCCGCGAACCAACGACCTAGCTATGCAATCACAAGGTCTCGCCTACTCCTTCTCTCGAGGGGGGGGGGGGGGGGTTTAAATAAATTCGTTCGTTCATTATTTTATTATAGATAAATCAGAGAAAATAATATATAAATCTATCTATTCATTATGTTCCTCCAACTGGGACGTGAATTTTAGGACACTGAACTTCTAAAATACCCATGAGCATTTCCTGATTTATTCTGACGGTCGATGAAACTCTTTGAAACAAAGAGTCAAGATCCACATTACACATCATCTTGAGTTAGCTTTGGCTAATCGCCCAAGACATGGAATAATTGTTCTCTTACCCAATTTTCCTAACTTTTGGGATATGCCTTCAAGTTTCTCAATCTAATTGAGGGGACTTAGTTAAGTCTCACCCAAAGTTTGATAGCGAGACATCACAATTGTCCTCTCGCACTCTATCAAGATAAAATGCGTCACTTTGCTTTGGCAAACCCAATAACAAATGATCGAGGTAGTTTATGAGTACCAAACTTTGGTAGGCATATCGAGTTGACTTAATTGAGATAACTATTTATCTAATCATGCATCACATACACATATTGCATATATCAATATATAAGCGATAAAACATGACATGGTTATGGCCCGTGTACTACGATCTTCTCAAGCCAATGAGAGGATCGATAGTCAACCTAGGGATAACATCTTCTCCAAGTGCATCCTTTGGTCGTCATGTGTCATCGACATCCTTCTTGTAACTTCATTCTTCAATGGACACTCCACTCCTCATTTTGTACATTACAATTTAGGAAAACTCGAGTTACATTTGAGTCTAAATCTATTTTTTACAACTAGAAAAATAGAGATAAGGCACGACACATAGGCCGTATTATGAATTACAACATACACACACACATATTCATCCAATCATATTGGAGTTAAGGCCATAACCATGCACCATGTCATTAATCGCATACAATAGATTTCGGACATCAATTTTTATTATGATTGTAAAAATGCTCATGAGCCGAAACCATAGATTATAAAATTTGTCGAGTACGTTCGCATCATAGCACACTTTCATATTTCATATGATGATGATATAGACTTTTAGTTTGATCAACACAAACTTTTGTATCTCGACAAATGCTCATACATTATACAATCTATAATAAAATTATATCCTACTTTTATATCACATATAAAAATTTTCTAAACTTTGTACGATCTTTCGCAAGTGGCTCTGATACCACTGTAGGGATCTATAGGTAAAAATATTTAAAATAGCAGGGGAAATAAGATCCCTCGAGCGATCCATACGAAAGAAAAACTCATACAAAGTGATCTACAATTCCTATCTTATAGGAATACCTTTGTCGCGTGCCCTTCGCTTATCCCGCTAGTCCTTTGGTTCGCTGGATCTCTTACACGTTCAAGTGCCCGTGCCTCTATGCGTATCCACATGAACACGATCTACGCCTCGGAGAGGAACCACCTTAGTTGTGCTAGCAACTTGGGATGGTTCACAAAGCACAAGAACCTCAACTAAGGAGTTATGGACAAGGAGGAAGAAAGAAGAGGAAGAGAGATGCACCCTCTAGCCTTTGACAAGGGGGGGGGGGTATTTATGTTGGGATCGGGTGCATGTTGACATGGATGCGGGTTCGTAATTTTAAAAATTAATTACGTGCAGCGGAAGGTTTAGCATAACTAATTTCTCAAATTATTTAACCACACATCTAAGCATGCAATTTTATCTTGTGTAGACATGATCATATATTTAAAATTTTACAGAAATGTAAACTAATTTATGTATTACCTCGCGTAACTCGAAGGAAGGGACGAGATCCAACCGTAAGCGTCCCTTGGAAGCTCCGCCTCTATTCGCGTCCACGTCGAGTATCTTCGGGATGACTTCGCAAAGCCACGAGTTTCGTGTTCTCGAGAACTACTAGATTCTCCGAGAACGCGACGAGAAAAACCAAGAGAGAAGTCGGAAGACTAACCACAAAAGGATGGCCGGCTGGTGCTCCTTCTTGGGGTTGGTTGGCGCACGGCAAGAAGGGGAGAAGAGAAGGAGAGAAAGAGAGGGAGAGAGCCTATGCCTTCATCACTTCGATTATTTTCCAAGCCTTGCTTTGGGTCCTTTATATAGTGGCCTCTCAACCATCAACCCTCTCAAATATGGAATAACTTATTCCATCATGCCAAGTTTGATTTTATATCATGGTTAAAATCATATTTTAATTCATGATAAAAATCAATCAAGTCTCTTCTCTCCTATAGAATAAATTTCGTTATCATGGTAAATCAATCCATGATTGATTTTATAAAATAAACCAATCCATGGTTCATTTTAATTTCCATGAAAAATAAACCAAACCTTGGCTTATTATATAAAAATTTATATCATCCATAATTTTATAAAACAAACCACACATGGTTTATTTTATAAATTGAACCAAAAACTTGGTTCTCTCTCTTTGTTGTGGTCAGCCAAGCAAAGAGGATGGAGGCCCTCTTTGGCCGGCCCATCCAAGCCACGCCCTAATGAATTAAAATTATTTAATTCATCTATTAAGTCTTCAAAAGACTTAGCCATTTTACGCTTCCGATGCGTCTCTGAAAAATTCAGATTCGACTTATCGTTTGGCTCAACCAAACCTAATCTCTCTTGATTGGAAAATCCAATTTTAAACTCGTTTTAAATCCCTCGGATTACTGATAGTGCGTGTGACTAAATAGGCTTTCGATTTATGTTGGCCGTCTATACTTAATCAATTATAGAATGATCATGAGTGACACCTAGTAGTACATCATGATCCCCAATTAATCGAAAGATCAACGGTTGACCTCAGAAATAATTCTGAAACCCTTCAGCAACTATAATGAATCGTGCCCCATTCCCTTCACTATCTTATACCCACTTGGTTCAGGACATGGTCTATGTGTGTCAGTCCCCACTAGGCTGACTACGTCACACCTAGCCCAAGTAACGTTTTCTCGTCCTACGGATTCTAAATACTCTCATGTATTTAAGAGATTCATACTCTGAACATGTCATGCTCTGGCCAGAGGCTTCGAGTAACAATCCGACGATAGACCTCAGGTATATATCTCCTCGCAAGGAGTGGTGAATCCTTTGTAGGTTGTTCAAACATCTTCGGGCACTTCGGCTTATACCCAATCATCCTGGGTCCACACCTCCTTGGATATGCTTACTTAAGATGTCAAAGTATTAGTCTCCATGACCAAGATGACTTGAACTCTGCAAGTCAAAGGAACATCACACTTAAGCTGCAGTAAGCACTTCACTGACATATCTATATGTAGACTACCATATGAAGTTTTACAACCAGTCACTCCAATGAACTAGTTCCCTTAACTAGCATTCATGTTTATCTCCGGACATCTCAATGTCACCAGCCAGTGAGAATCAGCTGATTAGAGAATAACACATACTAGTCTCAACAGAATTGATAGTGTTCATATTTATCAATTCTTCGACTAGGGACAATTTCAATACTTCACAATTGCACATGTAGAGATAATCACTAGTTGTGAATTCATCACAAATTCTCTCATGCTATGAATTGTATTGCGGACATTCAGTAAATGAGTTTAAGATCTCAATCAAATACACAAACATGTATACTCAAATAGTGAATATTCATTTATTAAAATAAATGATTATAATCATAAGGCGATTGCCTTATGACACTTTTCTCATATCACTAACAATTTATACTCATCTAATGAATACCAAGGGTCTATGTCCCTTGAGCTCCTCTCATCTTAATGCTAATAAAACCCAATGAATACCAAGCCTCTTGGTATTCCTTGAGACTTTTAATATTCTATTCATCTAATGAATAGAATGTCTCTTAGCCTTCCTCTTAAATAATATTTTATTAAACCCTTAATGAATATTATTCATAATTAAGTGGTTGAGTCTAATCTAGATGAGTCTAACTCAAATTATACTCAATCCCATAATCTAATTGGATTCACTTGAGTCTAACTCAATTAATCCAATCCGAATAAAATCTTAGTCAAACCAAGATCAATTAATCTCCGAAGCATCGTGTCCTTAGTGTGTGACCTAATAGGTTCTCGTAACGTTGGCAATGTGCCTAAACGCTTTAGACATATAAGCAATGAGCGGCATCTAGCAATGCATCATTGCTACCCAAGTAACAAGAAAAGTCGAGATCCGACTAAACCTCCGTGACTATGATAATGTATAACCTTGTCCTTCTATCCTCGATATCTAGATTGACCAATGAGGCATAGACCGTGTCATCCTCAGTCAATCTTGTGTTTCTTGATCCCCGAGTAGACTCACTCAAACAAATAAGCTCAATATCTCATATTGACTCATTTGAGCATGGCCATGCGTTTTAGTAGTCCTACTCGATCAAGGGGCCCACAGATATCACTCCCGTCATATGGGAGGGATAGATCCCATCTACATCACTCACATTCCTCCGCATAATTCATTACATACCCAATGATCGCCTTTATAGTCCACCCTATTACGAGTGACGTTTGACGATACCAAAGTACATAACTCCTTATGTAGGGAACTGTAGTGACTTTAGGTCTAAGGACTATTTATACTAATAGTCACATGAGAAAGTTTATGACACTCATATGACAATCTATGAAACTTTCTCATGGCGGGTCAATTTAGTACACATTCTCCAATGTATACCCATGTGTCAACTTGATATTATATATCCATGACTTGTGAGCTCAAGTCATCAGTTGACCTACATGCTAGTCTCCATGTATTAATATTGTCCTTGAATATTAATACTTGACTAGGAATGGTTTAGTGTAGTGTTCTCTACATTATCTCACTATCGATTCAACCAATCGATATAATGTAGATAAGAACCTACTACCCAAGAACATTATTATACATAGTTATTGTTGGGACCGGGTGCATGTTGACATGGATACGGGTTCGTAATTTTAAAACTTAATTACATGCAGCGGAAGGTTTAGCATAAATAATTTCTCAAATTATTTCAACCACATATCTAGCATGCAATCTTATATTGTGTAGACATGATCATAAATTAAAATTTTACAGAAAGTAAACTAATTTACTTAATACCTCGCGTAACTCGAAGTAAGGGACGAGATCCAATCGTAGCATCCCTTGGAAGCTCCGCCTCTATTCGCGTCCACGCCGAGTTCTCTTCAGGATGACTTCGCAAAGCCACGAGTTTCGTGCCGACAAGAACTACTAGATTCTCCAAAGGCACGACAAGAATATCAAGAGAGAGAGATGAAAGTTAACCACCAAACGAAGAGCGGAATCCGGATTCCGGGAGAAAGGAAGGAGTTGCGACCCGCTTCTTCTTCTTCTTCGGCACCTTCTTGGTGGAGGTGGCTCACGGCAACCCTAGAGGAGCTCTCTAGGGCCGGCACCCACTTGAGGAGGGAGAGGGAGAGAAGGAGAGGAAAAGAGGCTAGGCAAGAATCCTTGAACACTTGAATTTATTTCCAAGCCTTGCCTTTGCTCCTTTATATAGTAGTCTCTTTATCGCCAAGTCTCCTTTTTAACGGAATAAATTTTTCATAAGAAATTTATCTTATAAATTTTTCTATGAATTATTCCGTTATGCCAAGTTTTTATTATAACTTAATTTATAATAAAAACAACCATGTCTCCCCTTTTATTATGGAATAAAATTTTATAAGAAATTTAATATATAAATTTTTCTTATCATGGAAAAATCAATTCATAATTGATTTTATAAAATAAAATAAACCAATCCATAGTTCATTTTAATTTTCATAAAAAGAATAAATTTCTATATAAATTTCTTTATCCATAATTTTATAAAACAAATCACGCTTGATTTATTTTATAATTTAAACCAAACAATTTGGTTTCCCTTTTTATTGTGGCTGGCCAAACCAAAGAGGGTGGAGACCCTCTTTGGCCGGCCAAACCAAGGCCTCTTCCTCACGAATTAAACTCATTTAATTCGTCCATTAAGTTTTCAAAAGACTTAGTCATTTTAAGCTTCCGATGCGTCTCTGATAAATTCAGATTCGCCTTATCTCTCTTGATCGGAAAATCTAATTTTCAACTCATTTTAAATCCCTCGGATTACTCGTAGTGCGTGTGACTAAATAGGCTTTCGATTTATGTTGACCGTCTATAATCAACCAATTATAGAACGATCATGAGTGGCACCTAGTAGTACATCATGACCCCCAATTAATCGAAAGATCAACGGTTGACCTCAGAAGTAATTCTGAAACCCTTCAGCAGCTCTAATGAATCGTGCCCCATTTTCTTCACCATCTTATACCCACTTGGTTCAGGACATGGTCTATATGTGTCAGTCCCCACTAGGCTGACTACGTCACACCTAGCCCAAGTAGTGTCTTTCTCGTCCTTTGGATTTTTAATTACTCTCATGTATTTAAGAGACTCATACTCTGAACATGTCATGCTCTGGCCAGAGGCTTTGAGTAACAATCCGACGATAGGCCTTGGGTATACATCCCCTCGCAAGGAGTGGTGAATCCTTTGTAGGCTGTTCAAACATCTTCGGGCACTTCGGCTTATACCCAACCATCCTGGGTCCACACTTCCTTGGAGATGCTTGCTTAAGATGTTAAAGTATAAGTCTCCATGACCAAGATGACTTGAACACCGCAAGTCAAAGGAACATCGCACTTAAGCCGCAGTAAGAACTTCACTGACATTTCTATATGTAGACTACCATGTGAAGTTTTACAGTCAGTCACTCCAATGAACTAGTTCCCTTAACTAGCATTCATGTTTGTCTCCGGACATCCCAATGTCACCAGCCAGTGAGAATCAGCTGATTAGAGAATAACTCATGCTAGTCTCAACAGAATTGATAGTGTCCTTATTTATCAATTCATCGACTAGGAACAATTTCAATACTTCACAATTGCACATGTAGAGATAATCACTATTTGTGAATTCATCACAAATTCTCTCATGTTGTCAATTGTATTGTGGACATTCAGTAAATGAGTTTAAGATCCCAATCAAATACACAGACATGCATACTCAAATAGTGAATATTCATTTATTAAAATAAATATTTACAATCATAAGGCGATTGCCTTAGGACACTTCTCTCATATTACTAACAGTTATTTGGCACAAATACAAAGTAAGTATAATAACCAAACATGCCTTTATTAATGATAAAATATGATACAAAAAGTCCCTAGTCAATCATCACATAATTGGCTCTAGGGCTCCTACTAACAGGTTGTAGGAATGGAGAAGCCCAAGAGAAAAGAAAGAAAATTAGATGCTTCGCATGTGGAGAGCTAGGGTACTATCTTACCAAATGTCCAAGACAAGGAAGGCTCAAGAAATTGGGGTATTTGAGAAGATGAGAGAAAGAGAAAAGGAAGAAAAGAAGCTCATATCAAGGGGGAGCTCCAAGGGTAAGGGAGGTAATCCCTAATTCTAAGCATGTTTCACATTTATCTATGTATGCTAGAAATAATAAAAAAATGCTTGCTTGTGCATAATTTCGGATTTAGGTATAACGATAGGAATAGGGATAACAAGGTAGATCAAAACCCTAGAAAGGCTGTGCATCATGATAAATCTAAGACCACTAGACCTAAGGATCAAGGCAAAAATCCCAAGAAGAGGAGACATATGCCTAGAAAGATGGGTAAGTCTAGGAATGTCCAAGGTGGACATGTGAATTCTAGGGTTGAAAGCTTAGAAAGGAAAAATCAAGCTTTGAGGGCAAGACTTGATAAATTGGAAAAGACCCTAGAAAGATTCACGGTTGGATCTAAGGGTTTAGATATGGTGTTGGGTGGTCTAAAACCCAACCATGACAGATCGGGTCTAGGATACCTATCTAAGGTCTCCAATGCCAAGAAAAAGAAATATGCTAGGGTATCATATGATTATGGCAAGGAGGAGAAGTTCAAGAATGACAAGGGGATGCCATCAAAAGGAAAGAAAAAGTACTTAACTAAGGACAAGGTGTCTAAGATTAAGAAGGTTATGTTTGTAGGCCAAGAGTCACCGGGGGGTACACCGGTGTGGTCTAGTGTTTGTTGAGTCACCTAGGGAGGTGGCTAGGGCTAAGAGCTTAAGGGGGAGCTCTAGGAGTCTTTGGGATCCATGGTAAATGGATCTCGGGAGGTGTCTATCTAGGAGGTCTAGATGGAACATGGAGTGTACCAAAAGAATGGGAGACGGACTTGAGTCTCAATTCTTAGGATCTAGCATGATGGTTTTGAGTTTCATACATGGAAATATGACATTGGGGTCATAAAGGATGAGAATTAGTTTTTGATGTATAAATACCATATAAATCAATGCTAGAGATGCATTGTGGGTTGGTATGGGCAGTGACATCAAGGGAAGACCAAAACTAGGATTTTAGGTCAAGGTCCAATTAAACTTTTTAGCTAGTTTTGGGTTTTGTGTCAAACTTGGGAATGGTGATAGATACATTTTTGAATGTATTTTTTTCCAAGAAGGTATGGGTACCACAAATTTCTCGACAAAATTTGAGAATTTTAGAAGGTTTGTAGAATTTCTGGCGCATTTCTGAATTTGGATTCAGAAAGCTGAAATTGGGTTTTTCAGCGTGCCAGCCGACTGCCCCTGGGGGCAGTTGACTGATCTGGGCTGAATTGGGTTTTAGCAAGTTGAGTGTGTCCAAATGATGTAATACAAGTGTATGAGGGGCTAGTACACTGTGTTTATGATCATTAGGGGTTAAAAGATCCAATAAGGGGGAAATTGTTGGAGTCTTTTTGATGTTAGGCAAAAGGAGAGAAGTGTTAGGTTTAATTTGGGAAACCAAACACACCTTTGCAAGAAACCCTAGGTTTAGGGGGAGTTTAGGTAAAAGGGGAGCATTGTTGCTCCATTCTTAGCGTAAGGGGAACCTTGGAGAGGTTCTTAAAAAGCCTTTATAAGTCCAATGTGTTGGTGCAGGAAGCACCTAAGTCAAACCTGAGTTTTGATAATGGCAAAGGGTTCAGAAGTTAAGGTGTTATTGTGATCTAACATTGTGATCTAACAAGCTTACTAAGTGTGCAGGAAAAGTCCTAGGTACACTAGGCAAGAAGTCCTAACAAAGGGCTGGGCAAGAAGTCCTGGTTAAGGACTGAGCAAGAAGACCTGACCGGAAGTTGGGTAAAGAAGTCCTGGTCGAGGACTGGGCAAGAAGTCCTGGCAAAGGGCTGGGCACCGAAGACCTGACCGGAAGTTGGGCAAGAAGTCCTGGTCGCGGACTGGGCACGAAGACCTGATCAGGTGGATTGGGCAAAAGTCCAACTGGAGGAGCCGGTTGGCAAAAGGTAAACTCTCTTGAGAGGAGTACGTGAGGACGCGTTCCCCGTACGAGGGAACAGTAGGCGTCAGTTCAACCTAGGGTTCCATTTGGGAGACCTAAAGTCTAAACTAAGACAACTTAGGCTGTAAATAATGACTACCATGTTTGCTTCTTTTTGTTTTGGAACTAACCTTGGTTGCAGGGATCGAAGGAATTAATTTCTGCAGCTGAGGCACCTCACTGGGGCTAGGCGCCCGGATGGATACGGGCGCCCCAGTGGAAGGCTAAACCGAAGCAAACGAAGCAAACTGCCAGGAAGCCTCTGGACCAAAACAGCTCAGGCGCCTGGGACCTTACGGGTGCCCCATCAACCCAGGCGCCCCTGTGAGATGGATAAGCGCTGACCGAGCCTGCGGATAAGAGATCGCGCAGGAGAGGTCACGTGTAGGTGCCCTCATTGACACAGGCACCCCTATGGGTGCTATAAAAGGGGGTTCACCCCCAAGGCTTCAGAGAACCTCGCTCTCAATGCTCCATGCACTTTCGTTCAAGTGCTACACTTCGACAAGCTCCGACTTCGAGATTCCAGCGCCGCCGCCGATCCTTTGCTCCGATCTTCGATCCACCATGGGCGTCGGTAAATTTAATTTACGAAAAGTGTTGCAAATTTAATTTTCAGTTCTATATCTGTACTCGAGTTGTAAAAGACTTATGACGATTATAGAATTGCCCAACGTAAACGGTCAAGGATCGTGGGCCTTGGAGTAGGAGCTGACCACGACTCCGAACCAAGTAAAACCAACTTGTATTCGCGTTTGATTTGTTATTTTCCGCTGCGTAATTGCTCTGTTTTACGAAAAATTTGATATCGATATTCACCCCCCTCTATCGATTTTCTCGGATCCAACAAGTGGTATCAGAGTGGGTGACTCAAATTTGGTGCAACCACCAATTTGAGAGTTTTTTTGGATTTACGGAATTATTTTAATTCTTTTTTGAATCTTTCTCGTTAATCGAGGTTGGTGCAACACTACTCGATCGTTTCTCATTGCTATCAATTTCTTCCGCACTACTAATCCAAGATTAAGTCTTGGAACAAGTTTTCTTTGTTTTTAATTTTTCAGAAAATATTAACATCCATGCAAGAAGGATTCAGCACAGCCAGACCACCGCTTTTCAGTGGAGAAGATTTCTCCTACTGAAGAGCAGGATGGAAGTCCACCTGAAAACTCAGGTGGACATGTGGATAATTATCCAATCTGGCCTAGAGATTCCTAAGAACGTAGAAGGAGTGGCACAACACTATTCTGAATGGGACACCTCGTTGAAGAAGAAGATCGAGGCTGATGCAAAGGCAACCCAGACGTTGCAATGCGGATTGACCAAGGAAGAGCTGAACCGGGTGGGACCTTTCAATAGCGCCAAATAACTTTGGAACAAGCTGATTGAGCTGCACGAAGGTACATTCGACACCAGAATCAGCAAAAGAGATCTGTTGCTGAACAGACTCTAAATGATCAAGATGAATGAAGGAGAATCTGCAGCACAACTCTACGCCAGAATCCAGGAACTAATGAATGGGCTGCACACGATAGGTCCCAAGGTAGAGAACCATGACCTAATCAGGTATACTCTAAACGCATTCCCAAGGAACACACTGTGGGCATCTATGGTAGATGCTTACAAGGTTTCCAGGGACCTTTCAAAAATTAAATTAGATGAACTTTTCTCTGAATTAGAATTGCATGAATAGACTAACTCCACTATGGTCGAGAAAAGTATTGCCTTCATTGCAGGAAAATCTCAAGGAAAAGCCCCCAAGAAGAAACTCAACCAGCACCGGAGTCTGACTTAAACTCAGATTCTGAAGACAGTGAAGGAGATCGACCCAAGTTGGTTCTGCTAGCTCGGGACTACTACAAGGAGCTGAAGCACCAAACAAATAGAAAGAAAGCAAGCCGAAGAAAGGAAGATCCAGCTGAACCTTCAACTTCAGAAAGCAAAACCAATGTCACCTGCTACGAATGCAACAAGAATGGACATTACAAATCATAGTGCCCCAATCTGAAGGAGGCAAAGAAGACGCAAAGAAAGAAAGCTCTCCAAGCCACGTAGGATGAATCTTCCTCCGAAGAAGAAGAAGAAGCCCCGCAATCGAATCTTCTCGCCTTAACCGCTTCGGAAGACGTCGACACCGGATCGGAATCGGAGCCAGACGACGAAAGGCTCACAATCTCAGACAACAACCAAATAATGGTAAGAGGTTATTCAAAATACGAACTTTCGAAGTTAATTTCTTATTTATCTCGCAACTTGGTGAAAGCCGAAATCCGGGTCGAGTCCCTCCGACAGGAAGTAAAACGCCTGAAAGAGGAAGCCGACTCGAGATCCTTGACTGAGAAAGTTCAAGAAGGAAACTCCACTCAAGTTCAAAAGCTTGAGGAAGAGAATTCCTCCTTGAAAACTCAAGTCAAGGAGCTCAGAGTGGCTTTAGAACGATTCACTTCGGGTTCCAAGGGTCTTGATATGATCCTTAGAAAACAGAAGTCCGTTCTTAACCGATCTGGATTAGGGTATCGAACCAAGTCGAGACAATGGTCTTATTATGCTGTATTGAACCAACCTAGATCTCGAGTTCAAGCATGGGTCCCCATGCTCTGTTTGAACAAACAAGCTGGACCAAATCAGTATTGGATTCCCAAGGACAAGATTCACATCTTGCCTAACCATTATCGAGGCTATAGTCTAGGGGGAGCCAATATAAAAATAATTTTCATAATTAGATAAGTTTTTTTTTTTCAATTTTTCTGTCTTGCATGCTTGCTTGTTTATTTCCTTCAGCAATTCATTATGCTTAGACCTAGGACTGGTTAGACTAAGGACAAAATGACTTAACTAAAATTTGAACAATATAGTATTGGGTGGAGGTGAGATGATAGTACGTTAGGGAAGCCATTCTGGTGGAACTAGCCGAAGCTACCGATCCAAGACCCAAACTAGTTAAACCAAAATCTTTCAAGAAGTAACTTGAAGATGAATTTTCAATAAAAGGCTTTATCAAGGAAAGGGTTGATGATCCAATAAGGCTACGACCAAAGAAGGCCTAGTGCCTCGCCAAGACCTGGAAGCCAATTATTGAAAATCAAATTTACTTTACTATTGTCAGATTTGAATCTAATACAAATTTCAATTAATCTTAGACTCAAACACTTTTCGAAATCAATAAACTTAAACTTAAAACTTAATAATTTTGTTCAAGTCTTTCAAAATTAACCTTGTTTTTCAAAATCAAAATCTTTTTTTGGAAAAACCTGTCTCACAAAACTTATAAAGTTAACGTGATTGATAACACTAGATTGAGTGAGACAGATTAGGTTGTGAAAATCAATTTAAGCTATCGTTAATTCTAATTGGATCCAAATCAATAAATACTTTATGTATAAGAACATAAAGATTTGAACCAATGGATGTTGGATAGTGGATGCTCCAGACACATGACTGGAGACAAATTGAAATTCACCAAACTCAAATTCAAGAACCTAGGCTCAGTAGCATTTGGCAACAATGCTACAATCAAAGTCATTGGGTCAGGTAACATTGAACTCAAATCTAATTTTGTGATTAAAAAGGTACTGTTGGTTGAAAATTTCAAGTTTAATTTGCTTAGTATAAGTCAACTATGTGACACTGGCTATGTAGTTACGTTTACCAACTCTGACTGCCTGATTAGAAACCTTCAAAACTCAGAAGTCATGCTTAAGGGTGCTAGGAAAAACAATGTTTATACTATCAATCTACCTTTAGTACCAAAATGCCTCTTAACTCAATTAGAAGAATCCAACCTCTGGCATAGGAGATTCGGTCACACTAACGTTAGACTAATTTCTAAAATTACACAACTTGGTCTAATTAAAGGGGTACCAAAAATTAAGAACTATGAAAACATGATATGTAACTCATGTAACCAAGGTAAACAAACCAAGTCTAATCACAAGCCAATTAAATCAGTCTTAACCCAAACTATACTTGAGCTCCTACACCTTGACCTATTTGATTCACATGGAGCCAAGTCACTAAGCGGGAACCGGCACTGCTTAGTCATTATCGATGATTATTTTAGGTTTACCTAGGTTAGGTTCCTAAAAACTAAGGATGAAACCCTAAACCTGTTTATTGACTTATGCAAGATAATTGATAATCAAAATGATACCAAAATCAAAAGACATCGAAGTGATCACGGGGCAGAGTTTGAGAATCAAAGGTTTGAGGAATTCTGTAGAATGAATGGATATATTCACGAATTTTCCTGTCCTAGAACCCCCCAGCAAAATGGGATAGTAGAAAGAAAGAATAGAACCCTTAAGGAAGCCGCTAGGATCATGCTCAATGAATTTAACCTAGCTAACCAATTTTGGGCAGAAGCAATAAGTACGGCTTGCTATATTCAAAATAGGGTCCTAATTGACAAAAGACATAATAAAACTCCTTATGAACTGTATTACCATAGACTGCCAAACCTACATTACCTAAGGGTCTTCGGGTGCAAAGTCCATATCCTGAACACCAAGGACTACCTAGGTAAATTTCAGTCTAAGTCAACCCCAGGAGTCTTCTTAGGATATTCAACAACTAGTAGGGCCTATAGGGTTTACAATAAACAAACTAGTAAAATTGAAGAAACAACTAACTTAATCTTTGATGAAGAAACTAATCCAAAATCTAATATCCAAAACTTGAACCACTCAAATACTGATCAGGAAGACAATGAACAAACAATTGAACCATCAATTGAACCACTAATTGAACCTCTAAATGAACTAACTCTTGAACCAACTACTACGTCAACTGAACTAATAACTGAACCAACCCAAGCAGTTGAACAGAACACTGAACCGAACCATCCAGCCGGACCTGAGGCTGAACCAAGTTCTAGAAGAACCAAGAAACCCAGGCTCAGTCACTCTTCTGATCAAATTATGGGTGATCCAACCTTAGGAGTTAGAACTAGGTCTTCCTATAGAAATCTTAGTCAGATAGCACTAATTTTGAAAATTGAACCGAAGACTATAGAGGAAGCCCTACCTGATCCTGATTGGATCATAGCTATGCAAGAGAAGTTAGCCCAATTTGAAAGAAACCAAGTTTGAGAACTAGTACCTAAACCTGAGGGCAAGTCTATTATAGATACTAAGTGGGTATTTGGGAACAAACTAAATGACCAAGGGAAAATAGTTAGAAATAAAGCTCGCTTAGTAGCTAAAGGGTTCAGTCAAGTCGAAGGATTAGACTATGATGAAACCTATGCCCCAGTAGCCAGACTTGAGTCAATTAGAATGTTGTTAGCATTTGCAGCCCATAGAGGGTTCAAGCTATACTAAATGGACGTTAAGTCTGCCTTTTTAAATGGGTTCATCAAAGAAGAAGTCTATGTAGGACAACCCCCCGGATTTGAGGACCTAGAAAAACCTGACTACGTTTTCAAACTTAAAAAGACACTTTATGTGTAGCGACCCGCCTTCTCCTGTCTTAGACGGATCGTTACTTCTCTCTACTTCTCTACTTTTGATACATGACTAAAAATGCGGAAATCTTTTTTTTTCTTTTAAATTCATCTAACAATCATATTCTAACTTAAGCAATCATGCATATTAACATATCACACTTACTATCTCGAAAACTCGTAGTTGATACTTATTGATCAAGCCTCACCCAACTTAAACTGCCCGTACCAGTCGACTGGTGACGTGGCAGTCGACTGGTACGCCTGTAATCAGAATTACAGGTTTTCGGCTCTTGCTTCTTAAGTCCACCATTCATTCAGTTTCGAGCCATATCAAACTACGACACCATTTCTATACTCTATGTCAGTTTCCTAAACAATTTAGCCAATCAAACGAATCCATAAACTTGAATTTAGGACTTTTATGGAAGAAAATAAACTAAACCAAGTTTATATAAACTTTAACAATAGAGTTTGTACCAATCTTGACTCCTATGCATTCATAACCCAAATACATGTTCTACAACCTTGCTAATGCATTATGAAATGTGATTGCAACTTTTCTAAACATTTTTAAGCAATAAAAACTTGATTCAAAGGGAAATTGATACTATCTTGGCACAAACACCTTTTTCTCTAACAAGTATCAATATCTCTAACTACTTACACTTCTACTCATCCAATGCAATCATAAGGATATGTATGCTAAATGAAATGACATGGAATCTTTACTCTAAGAAATTGAGCATGTAAAACTATCCAAAACTCAAATACTCTATAATCTCCATAAGCAAGAACTTGAAATTTGAATAAACTTAAACATTGCAATTCAAATAACTAAATTGTCTCGTCTCAAAGATCTCTCCATAATCAGCCACCACACACACTCTACTCAGCACCGCCTCGTCGTCTTCCTTCAGAATTGCTTGCCTTTACCTTTATCTGCAATAAGAGGAAATGCAACTATAAGCAAAAGCTTAGTAAGTACTATCTAGCTCACAAAATCTCGAAATGTGCAAACATGCTTCTAGACAATATGAAATCATATGAGATACTAATATGCTTGAAAGAAAACTAAGAACATGTATAACTCAAAACATGCATACTCAAGCAATAATAAACCTCAATTTACTTTTCTTGGCTCAACTTGAAACTTTAGCTATTCTTTAACTTTTTGAAAACTCTTTAAACTTTAGAAACTTTGCTAAAGCATATACTTGAAAATAATAATCACTTGGATCCACTGAAGACGTAAGTACCATCTGATGCGCGTTCCCTAAAAGGTTGGGGTAGCGAGCCACCAATCCTAATAGAGCAGACCTTGGTCTACCAGGGCCAAGACCTTGGAATTGGACACCTGGATTTCTTTAACGACGCCCTTGGACGCCGGGTACTGGCCTTATAAAATAAAATAACTTTTCTTTCTTTTCTTTCTTATCTGTAAATGCCTTGGCATTTTCTGGAGCACCTTGCGTGCTAAAATCCCTAAGTCTTGACTTTTGGGGATTTCTTAAGGCCTTGGCCTTTTCTTTTCTTATCTTTATCTTCTCTTTTCTTTTCTCATAGCTTTTCTTGGTCCCTAATCTCATATAGGACACTCAATAAAATATATAAGCATATAATGAACTAAGATCACATGCAAAAACTAAAAACTAAAAGAAATATCTCTTTTAAGAACTTTTAAAGGAAATTCTCGCGGAAAAACCGCCTCTTACTGCAGGTGAGCAGTACTTACATTGATATCTTGGACTTACAACCAAGATTGATGTCTAGAGCTCGGAAGAAACTTGAGATCTCGGAGAATTCTTCACGCCTACGCGTTCCTCTCGTCGCGGGGATCCCGAATATTAGAAAATCTCTTGAAGAAGAGCCTTGACCGGCCCCCTAGAGCTTGGTGTAGTTTCGCCCAGAATAGGAGGGGTCGGCGTGAGGGTTTGGAGAGGAGAGAAAATAAAACTTCTCTCTTTAATTACCTATTTATACTTATGGGGCGGATTAACCTAACTACACCTTAAATAAAGGTCTCTCCATCCTCTGCTGTGCTTGATACCTAGCCCAGCTGGTCGCGCGCTCCCTTGGTCTCGTGGTGGTCGCGGGTTCGAACTCCCGCTGCCCCTTAGTGGTTTTTTTCCTTTTTTGGCTTTCTTTCCTTTTTTTTTTTAAAATACCAAACGGACTCGGAAAATTCCATAAAAATATTCTAAAAATTCCTAAAAATACCTAGAATATTTCTAAACCATTTTTAAATAATTCTAAGGACTTTAAGAACTAAAAATGGGAATTTTGGGGCGTTACAATCCCCCATACCTTATAAAAAGTTCGTCCTCGAACTTAGAATAATTCTGGATATCTCTCTCTCATGCTGTCCTCACGTTCCCAAGTAGCCTCTTCATGCTTTTGATTCTGCCAGATGACCTTCACTAGTGGCACTTCTTTGTTTCTTAATCTTTAACTGCTTTGTCCACTATCTGTGTCGGTCTGCTCTCATAACTAAGATCTTCTTGGATCTGTACTAACTGAGGCTGAATCACTTGGCTAGGGTCGTGAATACACTTTTTAGCATAGAGACATGAAAGGTACTGTGGATAGCTGACATATCCTCTGGTAGGTCCAGCTCATATGCTACCTTACCAACCCTCTTTATGATCTTGTAGGGTCCTATGTAGCGAGGACTTAGCTTACCCTTTTTACCAAATCTCATCACTCCCTTCATAGGAGCGACCTTGAGAAATACTGAATCTCCAACTTCGAATTCAAGTGGTCTACGGCGTGTGTCAGCATAACTTTTCTGTCTACTCTGGGCAGTCTCAATCCTCTGGCGGATCGTCTGGATAGCCTGAGTGGTCTCATCTATAAGCTCAGTCTGGCTGTCTAGTCCTGACTCCATCTCTTTCTTCTCACCAGCTTCTTGCCAACATATGGGTGATCTACATTTCCTGCCATACAATGCCTCATAAGGCGCCATCCTGATGGTGGCCTGATAGCTATTGTTGTAGGCAAACTCAGCTAAGCACAGAAATTTGCACCAACTACCTTTAAAGTCCAATGCACAAGCCCTGAGCATGTCTTCTAAAATCTGATTTACTCTCTCTGTTTGTCCATCTGTCTGGGGATGGAAGGCTGTGCTGAACTGAAGTTTGGTGCCTAGGGCGTCCTGAACACACCTCCAAAAATGGGAGATGAATCGCCCATCTCTGTCAGAAACGATCGACTTCGGGACTCCGTGAAGCCTGATTACTTCTTTCACGTACAGCTGTGCTAATTGCTCTACCGAATGCGATAACTTGATGGCTAGGAAGTGGGCAGACTTGGTCAATCTGTCCACTATCACCCAAATTGCATCGTGTCCATGGGTGGTTCTTGGAAGACCTGTGATAAAGTCCATGGATATTTCTTCCCACTTCCACTCTGGAATGGGAAGAGGCTGCAGAACTCCTCCTGGTCTCTGGTGCTCGGCTTTGACCCTCTGGCAGGTCAAGCAGGTACTGATATATCTGGCCACGTCTCGCTTGAGTCCAGACCACCAGAACCTTTGCTTTAAATCTTGGTACATCTTGGTAGAACCAGGATGCATAGAGTACGGGGTACTGTGGGCTTCTTCTAAAATATTCTTTCTTAGTTCCTCATCATTGGGGACGCAAAGGCGGTCTCCAAGATAGAGGATGCCACTATCTGATACTCGAAACTCTGAATTTTCTGCCTCTTGGATCCCCTGCTTGATCTTCTGGATTTCTGGGTCTTGATCTTGCTTTCCTTGTATATCTATAAGCAGGGTTGACTCTAGAGTCAATGCAGAAAGTTGCCCAATTATTACCTCGACTCCAAAATTCTTTATTTCTTTCTGAAGTGGTAGAGACAGTGATGATAAGGACATCAGTGCCGCACAGGATTTTCTGCTCAGTGCATCTGCCACTTTATTAGCTTTACCTGGGTGGTAGAGGATTTCACAGTCATAATCTTTGACCAACTCTAGCCACCTGCGCTGCCTCATATTCAGATCTTTCTGAGTGAAGAAGTACTTCAAACTCTGATGGTCTGTGAAGATTCTGCACTGCACTCCATACAGGTAGTGTCTCCAGAGCTTCAGTGCGAAAACCACAGCTGCTAGCTCAAGGTCGTGGGTAGGGTAATTCTTCTCATAGTCCTTGAGCTGTCTGGAGGCATATGCTATTACTTTACCGTCTTGCATGAGGACAGCTCCAAGGCCCATCTTGGATGCATCACTGTAGATGTCAAAGGCCTTGTCACTCTCTGGAACAGTCAGGATGGGAGCACTGGTCAGTCTCTTCTTCAGCTCTAGAAAACTGTGCTCGCATTTATCTGACCATTCAAACTTCTTGTTCTTTCTGGTCAAGGCTGTGAGTGGAGAGGCTATCTGGAAAAGTCCTCCACAAATTTTCTGTAATATCCTGCCAGGCCTAAGAAGCTTCTGATCTCACTGGCATTCTTGGGTCTACACCAGTTGCTGACTGCTTCTATCTTGGCTGGATCAACTTGAATGCCTTCTTTGGATACAATGTGACCTAGGAAGGTCACCTGATCTAGCCAAAACTCACACTTTGAGAATTTTGCATAGAGCTTCTCCTGCTGAAGGATCTGCAGCACTATCCTCAAGTGTGTAGCATGGTCCTCTGGAGTCTGTGAGTATATGAGAATATCATCAATAAATACAATGACGAATTTATCGAGATACTCCCTGAAGATGTGGTTCATCAGCTCCATGAAGACTGCTGGAGCATTGGTTACTCCAAAAGGCATCACTACAAATTCGTAGTGGCCGTATCTTGTTCTGAAGGCCGTCCTGGGGATGTCACTTTCTTTAACCTTTAGCTGATGGTACCCAGAACGTAGATCTATCTTCGAGAACACTGTAGCCCCTTTGAGCTGATCAAATAAATCATCTATTCTAGGAAGGGGGTACTTGTTCTTGATGGTCACCTTGTTCAGAGCTCTGTAGTCTATGCACAGACGCATAGACCCATCCTTCTTCTTGACGAAAAGTACAGGAGCTCCCCAGGGTGAATGACTCGGGCGAATGAAGCCCTTGTCTAGTAGCTCCTGGAGTTGCTCTTGTAATTCCTTCAACTCTGCTGGAGACATACGATATGGGGCCTTCGAGACCGGACCGGTACCAGGCACTAGCTCGATCTCGAATTCCACTTCTCTGTTGGGAGGTAGTCCAGGTAATTCCTCTGGGAACACTTCTGGATATTCGCAGACTACCCGTACATCCTCCTGCTTGAGTTCTTTCTTTGCTTCTGAGTCCACTATGTGTGCAAGAAAACCAGCACACCCTTGCTCTAGCATCTGGTGGGCTGCCAAGGTTGAGAGAAATTTCTGAGTCTTCCTCCTTGGGGCTCCTTGAAACTCGAATGGTGGTTCCCCTTCTGGGCTGAAAACCACCTTCCTTCTACGGCAGTCCACTGAAGCGCTGTACTTACTGAGGAAATCCATGCCCAATATGATGTCGAAGTCCTGCATCGCAAGGACTATCAGATCGACATATAGCTCTCGGTCTGAAATCTTGATTGGCACAGCCCGGAGCCGCTGGGTGGATTCCATGATTTCCCCTGAAGGGAGAGTTGTCAGGAATCTGGACTCCCAACTCTCTGTAGGCACCTGTAACTTACTAGCAAAAGGTACTGATACGAAAGAATGGGTCGCCCCAGTGTCAAACAGTGTAGTAGCTAAATGCTGAAAAATAACTATTTGACCTGTTACGACCGTGGAGGCGCTGGCAGCTTCTTCCTTCGTGAGGGAAAAGACTCTGGCATTGGTTGGAACTGGTGCTGCTTCCAATCCTCCCTGACTGATCTGAGGTCCCTCCAGCATAGTAGGCATGTAATGTAACTGGGGCTTGCCTCCATACTGTACAGACTGCTGAGGAAGTACTTTGAACTTGTTTGGGCATTCTTTGGATCTGTGTCCCTCTTGTCCACATGAATAGCATCCAGTTACACCCAAAAGGCATGCTCCTGGATGGTTCCTCCCACACTTAGGACAAGGTGGATACCTAGCTTGCTTATTCTCTGGTTTTCCTTTCTGGCTGCCAGGCCACTGCTTCCTTTTGTGGTTCTTGTTCTTCCAGTTCTGGCTATTTGGCTGAGGCTTCTGGCCTCCTATTGTCTTGTTCTCAATCAGGACTGGCTTCTGCTGTGCTTGCTGTGCCTTGATGCTATTCAGGTAGTGCTCTGAGATTAGAGCACTACTGACCAACTCCTCGCTGGTCTGGGGTCGGTGCATCCCGCTGTTCACGTTGAGTGCTATCTCCGGGTTCAGCATGCGAAGCATCAGTCTGACTCGCTCCTTCTCTGTGCTGACTAGCTCTGGGCAGAGGCGAGCTAGTCTGTTGAACTTTGCAACTGCTTCTCCCACTGGTAGGCTACCCTGTCTGAACTCCATGAAGTCCTCGAAGTGCTTGTTGGTAACCTTCATGTGGAAGAATTCCTCATAGAACTCGTGTTCAAAATCTGCCCAGCTCATCTGGTTGACTATCTTCTTACTCTTGACTCGCTCCCACCACATACGAGCATCTCCAGTTAGGCAGAAGGAGGCACATTTGACCTTCTCAACCTCTGGCCAATCAAGAAGCTCCATTGTGCTCTCTAAAGTCTTGAACCAAGCCTGGGCATCCCAGGGCTCAGTCGTGCCTGAGAAGCTTTCGGGTTTCAGCCTCTGCCACTGGACTAGGTATGCTTCTGGTCTTCGGTTCATGGCAGGGGTCTCCTGTGGGACTGGTGGAACTTCAGCCACTACTGGAGTTCCCACTCCTGCTGTGGGTGGTGTAGGGGGCGCTGGGTGCTGATTTGCCATAAGTGTGGCGATGGTCTTCTGTTGTTCTGTAATCTGAGCTTGCATTTGAGCAATGACTGCCATCAGGTTCGGCTGTTCTGTGCCAGGCTCACTGTTATCTTGAACTGGAGTTCTGTTATTAGCATTAGGAGCTCGGCCTCTTCTTGCCATCTAATAATGCATAAGGGAACCAGAAATTACTATTACATCTCTAGGTATAAACTTATCTTCTTACTTAGAAATCTGATATCCATTCTAGGGATTAAACATGATTCCGTGATACTAAGGGATTAAACATGCTTCCTTGTTCTATGCACATGTGAGTAGTACTTAAGCATTTCTCTATACTGCAATTAAATAAAGGAGCAATAGAAAAACTGAAACTTAAAGCTTTCTTACTTGAAGACGGCAAGGTTGATGCTGATGTGTGTGTGATGCTGGAGAATGGGAACTGCTCTGATACCACCTGTAGCGACCCGCCTTCTCCTGTCTTAGACGGATCGTTACTTCTCTCTACTTCTCTACTTTTGATACATGACTAAAAATGCGGAAATCTTTTTTTTTTTTCTTTTGAATTCATCTAACAATGATATTCTAACTTAA
>JAGFNQ010004424.1:0-25054 GCA_024364735.1 Boesenbergia rotunda
GACTGGCTTCGAAACCTGAGGATAGTCCTCAAGGCAGAGAAGCTTGATTATGTCCTTGATGATCAACTTCCCAATCGTCCTCCTGAAAATGCAACTCCAGACCAGTTTCCTGAGTCGCTCAACCTGCTGAAGACTGTAGAGCCTTCTGTGAAGCAGGATCAAAAGACGGTACTGTTAGTTGGTTCCTCAAAGAAAGGTTCTAAGAGGAAGGCCAAAGAACAGAATAAGGGAAAGAAGAAAAAGGCCAAAAAGATTGAAAATACCCTAAAAGGCACTTGCCATCACTATGGCAAGGAGGGTCACTGGCGAAGAAACTGCAAGGTTTATCTTGAGTCCTTGAAAGAGAAGGCATCCGATGCCCCATCCTCTTCAAGTATCTTCGTTATTGAATGTCACTCTATTTCCTCAAATACCTGGGTACTTGATACTGGGTGTAGCTCACATATATGTAATGACATACAGGGGCTAAGGAATAGAAGAAGACTCGTCAAGGGAGAAGCGAATTTGCGAGTTGGAAACGGTGCAAAGATTGCTGCTGTTGCCATCGTAACATATTTGCTAAAGCTCCCTACAGGACGTGTCTTAGAATTGGATAATTGTTATTTTGTTCCTTCGTTAATAAAGAACATTGTATCTATTTCATGTTTGAATGAAAAGGGTTATCATTTAACTTTTAGTAACAATTGTTGTTACATAACTTTAAATGACGTTCTTTATGGGAATGGAACTTTGTGCAATGGTATCTACACGTTAGATTTATCCAGTGACATTTTCAATATCGAAGTTAGCAACAAACGTGCTAGAATAGATAATCGAATAGACTCCTACACGTGGCATTGTCGTCTTGGCCATATAAGTAAGAAACGCATGACCAAATTACACCGATGTGGAATTTTGGAATCATTTGAACCCGATTCATTTGATACATGCGAATCATGCTTGAAAGGCAAGATGACCAAATTACCCTTTTCCAGAAAAGGTAATCCAGTGGGAGAATTGCTTGGTCTAATACATACTGATGTATGTCGACCAATGTCAACTCTTGCACAAGGAGGCTATAGCTACTTCATCACCTTTATCGATGATCTCTCAGAGCCGGTTAGTGTTCGACATAATCATATAATTGTTTTGCGGAAAGCTTTGTCATGATCCCAATTTTGGAAAAAAATTTCAATTATGGAAACTTTCAAATTATAATAAATTTTAGATTTAGGAAGTTCTAAGTTTGGAAATCCTCATGAAATTTCGCAAACTTTTGATATTTTCTAGTTTCTGAAATTTTATAATAATTGTGAAAACTTCCCATCTTTGAAAACTTTCCAATTTTGGAAATTTTTCTATTTTAGAAATTTTCCAATTTTGGAAATATGTAAGCTTTCTTTGTACCAGAAACTTACAATTATTCTGAAAACCTATTATGAAATCTCGCAATTTTGGGCACTTTCTTTCAAGAAAGTCTAGACAAATTTATGGATAATTAATTGACAATTAAATTTGAATTGGTTTTTAAATTGACAACAAAATTCTTTATTTTGGATTGAGCCTCGGGGAGCCGTCCAATTTAAAGTTAGTTGTTGTAATTTAATTTCCCAATTTTAAATGAGATTGTCATGTTTAATTTGGTTACGCTTCCGAAGTGGACCAAATTGGATTTACGACAAATTACTTTTCTTTGGGTATCTGAGCCTCGGGGAGCCACCCTTAGAAAATGATTTGTTGTAATTAATTAAATCCATGAATAAAATATGATTTATGAGGTGATGCTCTTACATATTGTTGTCTCCAAAATTAATTAGGAAAATGGTTTCCTATAGAGTTTTCTTAAATGAGATTTTCATGAAAATAATATGTGGTTGAATTAAGGACTCATGTCTCTTAATTTAATAAGATTTGATTTAGAGAAATCAAAGTCTTAAACATATTATTTCCGAAATTGATTATGACAATTTAGGAAATTGTTTCCCAAAACAATTCCTTTAATAAAGTATGAAATTAGAACTACAACAATTCCTTGATAAATTAAGTCACATACATACTTTATTAAGGAAATCGTTAGTCATGACATGATTATATGTCATGAATGTGCATAGAAAAGAAAGGATGAGACCCAAAACCCCTTACAAAATATTAAGGCCAACACCTTCCATTAATATGGTTAGAATCGGAGTTTTGTTTCTCGTTTGGGTTGATGGGCACATCCATGCCCGGCTTGAACCTCAACATGTTCAAACCATGGAATTAGTTTATGAATAATATAGTTGGAGTCAGAGGTCAATCCTTAGTTTTGGTTGTTGGACACATCCAAGCCTGACTAAACGGTTGAATGAACTCCAACCATATTAAAACTATTTCTTGATTAATGGGTCAGCCTTAAGCTTGGAGCATCGATTTGTTGTGCCACAGCCAAGGTCGATGTAAAGAGAGGTGCAGTTGGGTGCTATGTATAATGTTGCATACATGTTAATGAGTTAACAACCCAATGATTTATGCAAACATTCAATTAGTTGATAGCATAAAGTGATAGTTACATATATGTGATATGTAATCGGTATAATTACCTACCTTCATAGCTAAGAACAATTTGATGGCTACAGCCATGGTGGTTCTTATCAATGGTTGGATATCAACCTATTTGGAGATGTTCCTACGATCTCCCGAATTGATAAAAAGGGTTATTCAATTTGAAAATAAATAGGATTTTATTAATGTATGTTGATACATTCTTTATCATCTTCTCACATAAAGCTCAATTTGTATTTCTAGGTTAATCACTCGATCATGTCTTCTCTGAATTTGCGTTCCATTTTGGACACCAATAAACTAACTGGGCCAAACTTCATGGACTGGCTTCGAAACTTGAGGATAGTCCTCATGGCAGAGAAGCTTGCTTATGTCCTTAAAGATCAACTTCCCAACCGTCCTCCTGAAAATGCAACTCCAGACAAGTTTCCTGAGTTGCTCAACCTGCTGAAGACTGTAGAGCCTTCTGTGAAGCAGGATCAAAAGACGGTACTGTTAGTTGGTTCCTCGAAGAAAGGTTCTAAGAGGAAGGCCAAAGAACAGAATAAGGGAAACAAGAAAAAGTCCAAAAAGACTGAAAATACCCTATAAGGCACTTGCCATCACTATTGCAAGGAGGGTCACTGGCGAAGAAACTGCAAGGTTTATCTTGAGTCCTTGAAAGAGAAGGCATCTGATGCCCCATCCTCTTCAAGTATCTTCGTTATTGAATGTCACTCTATTTCCTCAAACACCTGGGTACTTGATTCTGGGTGTAGCTCACATATATGTAATGACATACAGGGGCTAAGGAATAGAAGAAGACTCGTCAAGGGAGAAGCGAATTTGCGAGTTGGAAACGGTGCAAAGATTGCTGCTGTTGCCATCGTAACATATTTGCTAAAGCTCCCTACAGGACGTGTCTTAGAATTGGATAATTGTTATTTTGTTCCTTCATTAATAAAAAACATTGTATCTATTTCATGTTTGAATGAAAAGGGTTATCATTTAACTTTTAGTAACAATTGTTGTTACATAACTCTAAATGACGTTCTTTATGGGAATGAAACTTTGTGCAATGGTATCTACACGTTAGATTTATCCAGTGACATTTTCAATATCGACGTTAGCAACAAACGTGCTAGAATAGATAATCGAATAGACTCCTACACGTGGCATTGTCGTCTTGGCCATATAAGTAAGAAACACATGACCAAATTACACCGATGTGGAATTTTGAAATCATTTGAACTCGATTCATTTGATACATGCGAATCATGCTTAAAAGGCAAGATGACCAAATTACCCTTTTCCGGAAAAGGTAATCCAGTGGGAGAATTGCTTGGTCTAATACATACTGATGTATGTGGACCAATGTCAACTCTCGCACAAGGAGGCTATAGCTACTTCATCACCTTTATCGATGATCACTCACGATTCGGGTATGTGTTCTTGATGAAACACAAATCTGAAGCCTTTGAGAAATTCAAAGAGTTCAAAAATGAAGTAGAGAAATAGCCTGGCAAAAGTATTAAAATACTTCGATCCGATCGGGGTGGTGAATACTTAAGTCAAGAGTTTCAAAATTATCTAAGGGACAATGGGATATTGTCCCAATGGACTCCGCCGTATACACCACAGCATAATGGTGTATCTGAGAGGCGCAACCGAACCTTGATGGACATGGTTAGGTCAATGATGAATCATGCAACTCTTCCAAAATCCTTTTGGGGTTATGCACTTAAGACAGCTGTTTACTTGCTAAACAGAGTCCCGACCAACGTAGTCTCTACTACTCCATATGAGACATGGAATAGTAAGAAACCTCACTTAACTCACCTTAAGACATGGGGTTGTCCTGTTTATGTGAAGCGGACTGTATCAGACAAATTGGATGCTAAGTCTGATAAATGTATATTTATTGGATACCCTAAGGAAACGAAGGGTTAACAATTCTATCATCCCTTGGAACAAAAGGTGTTTGTTTCAAGGCATGCTGTATTTCTGGAAAAAGAATTTCTTTTACAAGAAAATAGTGGGAGTGGCATTGAACTTGATGAAGTTCAAGAAACTCCAATAGATATTACAGAGACACCTAGTCTAGACCCACAACCAATAACTCATAATGATGAGCTATCAGTTGAACCTAAAATAACACCACCTCTTCGTAGGTCTGATTGGACACGCAATATTCCAGAGAGATACGGATTTCTCATAAGTGAATCGAAGGACGTGTTACTCATAAGCGATGACGAACCTATCAGTTATGAAGATTTCTGAAAAATTCAGAATGGGACAAATGGCTTGAAGCCATGAAGTCGAAAATGGATTCCATGTACGAAAATCAAGTATTGGACATGGTTAACCCACCTGAAGGGATTAAACCCATAGGGTGCAAGTGGGTTTTCAAGAAGAAAACCGACATGGAAGGTAATGTTGTTACCTTTAAATCTAGATTAGTGGCAAAAGGATATCGTCAAAAACAAGGAATTGATTATGACGAAACCTATTCGCCAGTAGCTATGCTTACATCCATTCGGATGCTCCTAGCCATAGCAGCTCATTATGATTATGAGATATGGCAAATGGATGTGAAAACAGCTTTCCTTAATGGAAACCTGCTTGAGGATGTATACATGATACAACTTGAAGGTTTCACATCGGTTGATAAAACCAACGTATGCAAGCTTCGACGATCCATATATGGACTGAAGCAAGCATCCAGGAGCTGG
Organism: Boesenbergia rotunda; assembly: GCA_024364735.1. Classification (NCBI taxonomy): domain Eukaryota; kingdom Viridiplantae; phylum Streptophyta; class Magnoliopsida; order Zingiberales; family Zingiberaceae; genus Boesenbergia; species Boesenbergia rotunda. The sequence continues at coordinate 5,232 of JAGFNQ010004424.1, forward strand.
AACATCCGTTTTGATGAGACAATCAAAGAGTTTGATTTCTCACAAAATCCTGACGAACCTTGTGTGTACAAGAAGGTTAGTGGGAGTGCAGTCGTATTCCTAGTATTATATGTCAATGACATATTACTTATAGGAAACGATATATCAGTCTTACAGACAGTTAAAATTTGGTTGTCCAAAACTTTCTCCATGAAAGACCTGGGAGAAGCAACCTATATCCTTGGGATTAGAATATATAGAGATAGATCAAAATGGTTGCTTGGTCTTTCGCAGTCTACATATATAGACCGAGTGCTAAAAAGGTTTAGCATATCGGAATCCAAGAAAGGTTACCTTCCCATCAGGCATGGGATCAACCTTTCAAAGTCTATGTGTTCGCGCACAGAAGACGAGAGGATTTGCATGAATAAGATTCCTTATGCATCCGCGATAGGATCTATCATGTATGCTATGTTATGTACAAGGCCCAATGTATCGTATGCTCTGAGTGTCACAAGCAGATACCAGTCAGATCCAGGAATGGATCATTGGGCGGCTGTCAAGACAATCCTTAAGTACTTAAGAAGAACTAAGAATGTGTTCCTAATATATGGAGAAGGAGATATGGTAATACGTGGGTATACAGATGCCAGTTTCCAGACAGATAAGGATGACTCCAAATCACAGTCTGGATATGTATTTACTTTGAATGGAGGCGCAGTAAGTTAGAAAAGTTCCAAACAAGACACCGTAGCGGATTCCACCATGGAAGCAGAATATATCGCAGCTTCGGAAGCAGCAAAGGAAGCAGTCTGGATCAAGAAGTTTGTCTCAGAACTTGGTGTGGTTCCAACCATTGATGAAGCAGTGCCGGTTTACTGCGACAACAATGGAGCTATTGCACAAGCAAAGGAACCAAGGTCTCATCAGCGATCCAAACACGTGCTTCACCGCTATCATCTGATCAGAGAGATTATAAGTAGGAATGATATACAAATTGAGAAAATTTCCACTTGAAGGAATTTAGCGGATCCTTTAACTAAGGCCTTGCCTCAAAGCAAGTTTGAGGGTCATGTTAGAGCCTATGGTATTGGATACCGTAGCGATTGGCATTAGGCCAAGTGGGAGTTTGTTAGTAATATGAGAGAAGTGTCCTAAGGCAATCGTCTTATGATTGTAAACATTTATTTAATAAATGAAAATTCATTATTTTAGTATACATATTTGTGTATTTGATTGGGATCTTAAACTCATCTACTGAATGTCCGCAATACAATTCACAGCATAAGAGAATTTGTGATGGGATCACAACTAGTGATTATCTCTACATGTGCAATTGTGAAGTATTGAAAATATCCCTAGTCGATGAATTGATAAAAACGGACACTATCAATTCTGTTGAGACTAGCATGGGTTATTCTCTAATCAGCTGATTCTCACTGGCTGGTGACATTGGGATGTCCGGAGATAAACATGGATGCTAGTTAAGGAACTAGTTCATTGGAGTGACTAGCTGTAAAACTTCACATGGTAGTCTATACATAGACAGGTCAGTGAAGTTCTTACCGCAGCTTAAGTGCGATGTTCCTTTGACTTGCGGTGTCCAAGTCATCTTGGTCATGGAGACTTATACTTTAACATCTTAAGCAAGCATCTCCAAATGAGGTGTGGACCCAGGATGGTTGGGTATAAGCCGAAGTGCCCGATGATGTTTGAACAGCCTACAAAGGATTCACCACTCCTTGCGAGGAGATGTATACCCAGGCCTATCGTCGGATTGTTACTCAAAGCCTCTGGCCAGAGCATATCATGTTTAGAGTATGAGTCTCTTAAATACATGAGAGTAATTAGAAATCCAAAGGACGAGAAAGATACTACTTGGGCTAGGTGTGACATAGTCAGCCTAGTGGGGACTGACACACACAGACCATGTCCTGAACCAAGTGGTATAAGATGGTGAAGGGAATGAGGCACGATACATTAGAGCTGCTGAAGGGTTTCAGAATAATTTCTGAGGTCAACCGTTGATCTTTTGATTAATTGGGGATCATGATGTACTACTAGGTGCCACTCATGATCGTTCTATAATTGATGAATTATATATCGTTCTATAATTGATGAATTATAGACGACCAACATAAATCGAAAGCCTATTTAGTCACACGCACTACGAGTAATCCGAGAGATTTAAAACGAGTTGAAAATTAGATTTTCCGATCAAGAGAAATAAGTCGAATCTGAATTTATCAGAGGCGCAACGGAAGCTTAAAATGGCTATGTCTTTTGAAGGCTTATTGGGTGAATTAAATGAGTTTAATTCGCGAGGGCTTTGGCTTGGTGTGGCCGGCCAAAGAGGGTGCCCACCCTCTTTGGTTTGGCCGGCCACCAGAAGGAGAGAAAATCAATTAATTTGGTTTAAATTATAAAATAAATCAAGCGCTATTTGTTTTATAAAAATTATGGATAAATAAATTTGTTTTCATGGAAATTAAAATAAACTTTAAATGATTTATTTTTTATTCTATAAAATCAATTATGAATTGATTTTTCCATGATAAAGAAAAATTTATATAATAAATTTATTCTTTTTATGGAGATTAAAATAAACTTTAAATGGTTTATTTTTATTTTATAAAATCAATTATGAATTGACTTTTCCATGATGAGAAAATTTATATAATAAATTTTATGAAAATTTATTCCATAATTAAAAGAGAGATGTATTTGTTTTATTATAAAATTAGTTATAATAAAACTTGGCATAACGGAATAATTAATAAGAAAATTTATAAGATAAATTTCTCATGAAAATTTATTCTGATAATTCCGTTAAAGGGGAGACATGGCAAGGGAGAGGCTACTATATAAAGGAACCAAAGCTAGGCTTGAATTCCTCAATTGAGTTATCAAGAGATTAGTAGCTCCCTCTCTCTCTCTCTAACTCTCTCTCTCTCTCTAGGGCCGGCCCCCTCCTCTCTCTCTCTAGGGCCGGCTCTCTCTCCTCTCCTAAGGTCGGCGCACATCCCAAGGGTGGCCGAGAGCTTCATCCGCCAAGAAGGTGCTGAAGAAGAAGAAACGGATCGCGACTCCTTCTTCCCTTTCCCGGAATTTTGATTCCATTACTTGGTGGTTAGTTTCCTTTCTTCTCTCTTGATCTTCTAGTTGTGCCTTTAGAGAATCTAGTAGTTCTCGTCGGCACAAAACTCGTGACTTTGCGAAGTCATCCCGAAGAGAACTCGGCGTGGACGCGAATAGAGGCGGAGCTTCCAAGGGACGCTACGGTTGGATCTCGTCCCTTACTTCGAGTTACGCGAGGTACTTAGTAAATTAGTTTACTTTTTCGCAAAATTTTAATTTATGATCATGTCCACACATCATAAGGTCGCATGCTAGATACGTGGTTAAAATAATTTGAGAAATTATTTATGCTAATTCTTCCGCTGCACGTAAATATTTTAAAATTTACGAACCCGTATCCTTGTCAACATGCACTCGGTCCCAACAAGCTGTTGGCCTTAATATTTTGTAAGGGGTTTTGGGTCTCATCCTTTCTTTTCTAAGCACATTCATGACATATAATTATGTCATGACTAACGATTTCCTTAATAAAGTATGTATGTGACTTAATTTATCAAGTCTCATTAATTGAATTAGGAACCGGATTTCCTAATTCTAATTTCATACTTTATTCAAGGAATTGTTTTGGGAAACAATTTCCTAAATTGTCATAATCAATTTCGGAAATAATATGTTTAAGACTTTGATTTCTCTAAATGAAATCTTATTAAATTAAGAGAAAGATTCCCTTAATTCAACCACATATTATTTTCATGAAAATCTCTTTTAAGAAAACTCTATAGGAAACCATTTTCCTAATTAATTTTGGAGACAACAATATGTAAGAGCATCACCTCTTAAATCAAATCTCCAAGATTTGATCACATATTTTATTCATGGATTAATTAATTACAATAAATTGTTTTCTAAGGGTGGCTCCCCGAGGCTCAGATACCCAAAGAAAAGAAATTTGTCGTAAATCCAATTTGGTCCGCTCCCCGAGGCGTAACCAAATTAAACATGATAATTTTATTCAAAATGGGAAATTAAATTACAACAACTAACTTTAAATTGGACGGCTCCCCGAGGCTCAATCCAAAATAAAGAATTTTGTTAATAATTTAAAACCAATTCGAATTTAATTGTCAATTAATCATCCATAAATTTGTCTAGACTTTCTTGAAAGAAAGTGTCCAAAATTACGAGATTTCATAATAGGTTTTCAGAATAATTGTAAGTTTCTGGTACAAAGAAAACTTACATATTTTTAAAATTAGAAAATTTTCAAAATAAGAAATTTCCAAAATTGGAAAGTTTCCAAAAATGGGAAGTTTTCACAATTATCATAAAATTTCAGAAATTAGGATATTTCAAAAGTTTGCGAAATTTCATGAGGATTTCCAAACTTTGAAATTTCTAAATCTGAAATTTATCATAATTGGAAAGTTTCCATGATTGAAAAAATTTTCAAAATTGAGATCATGACAAAGTTTTCCCCAAAACAATTATATGATTATGTCGAACACTAACCGGCTCTGATACCACTGTTGGGTCCGGGTGCATGTTGACATGGATACGGGTTCGTAATTTTTAAAAATAATTACGTGCAGCGGAAGAATTAGCATAAATAATTTCTCAAATTATTTCAACCACGTATCTAGCATGCAACCTTATGATGTGTGGACATGATCATAAATTAAAATTTTGGAGAAAAGTAAATTAATTTACTTAGTTCCTCGCGTAACTCGAAGAAAGGGACGAGATCCAACCGTAGCGTCCCTTGGAAGCTTCGCCTCTATTCGCGTCCACGCCGAGTTCTCTTCGGGATGACTTCGCAAAGCCATGAGTTTTGTGCCGACGAGAACTACTAGATTTTCCAAAGGCACAACTAAAATATCAAGAGAGAGAGATGGAAACTAACCACCAAGTAACGGAATCAAGATTCCGAGGAAGGAAGGAGTTGCGACCCGCTTCTTCTTCTTCTTTGGCACCTTCTTGGTGGAGGAGGCTCACGGCAACCCTAGGCGGTGCGCTGGCCCTAGGGGAGGAGAGAGGGAGCTGGCCCTAGAGAGAGAAAGAAGGCGCCGGCCCTAGAGAGAGAGTGGGAGAATAAGAGAGAGAGAGAGCTTGCTACTTTATCTCTTAATTGGAATTCAAGCCTTGCCTTGGTTCCTTTATATAGCAGCCTCTCCATCACCAAGTCTCCCCCTTAACGGAATAAAATTTATTATAAATTTTTCTTATCATGGAAAAATCAATTCATAATTGATTTTATAAAATAAAATAAGCCAATCCATGGTTCATTTTAATTTCCATAAAAGGAATAAATTTATTATATTAATTTTTCTTATCATGGAAAAATAAATTCATAATTGATTTTATAAAATAAACCAATCCATTGCTCATTTTAATTTCCATAAAAGAAATAAATTTATTATATAAATTTTTCTTATCATGGAAAAATCAATTCATAATTGATTTTATAAAATAAAATAAACAAATCCATGGTTCATTTTAATTTCCATAAAAAGAATAAATTTAATATATAAATTTTTCTTATCATGGAAGAATCAATTCATAATTGATTTTATAAACCAATCTAAGGTTTATTTTAATTTCCATGAAAATAAATCACTTTATATAAATTTCTTTATATAAATTTATTTATCCATAATTTTATAAAATAAATCCCGCTTGATTTATTTTATAATTTAAACCAAATAAATTGGTTTCCCTCCTTTATTGTGGCCGGCCAAACCAAAGAGGGTGGGGACCCTCTTTGGCCGGCCAAACCAAGCCGCCTCCTCGTGAATTAAACTCATTTAATTCGCCCGATAAGTCTTTAAAAGACATAGTCATTTTAAGCTTCCGATGCGCCTCTGATAAATTCAGATTCGACTTATTTCTCTTGATCGGAAAATCTAATTTTCAACTCGTTTTAAATCCCTCAGATTACTCGTTGTGCGTGTGACTAAATAGGCTTTCGATTTATGTTGGTCGTCTATAATTAACCAATTATAGAACGATCATGAGTGGCACCTAGTAGTACATCATGATCCCCAATTAATCGAAAGATCAACGGTTGACCTCAGAAATAATTCTAAAAACCTTCAGCAGCTCTAATGAATCGTGCCTCATTCCCTTCACCATCTTATACCCACTTGGTTCAGGACATGGTCTGTGTGCGTCAGTCCCCACTAGGCTGACTACGTCACACCTAGCCCAAGTAATGTCTTTCTCGTCCAATGGATTCTAATTACTCTCATGTATTTCAGAGACTCATACTCTGAACTAGTCATGCTTTGGCCAGAGGATTTGAGTAACAATCCGACGATAGGCCTTGGTTATACATCCCCTCGTAAGGAGTGGTGAATCCTTTGTAGGCTGTTCAAACACCTTCGGGCACTTCGGCTTATACCCAACCATCCTGGGTCCACACCTCCTTGGAGATGCTTGCTTAAGATGTTAAAGTATAAGTCTCCATGATCAAGATGACTTGAACACCGCAAGTCAAAGGAACATCGCACTTAAGCTGCAGTAAGAACTTCACTGACATGTCTATATGTAGACTACCATGTAAAGTTTTACAGCCAGTCACTCCAATGAACTAGTTCCCTTAACTAGCATTCATGTTTATCTCCAGACATCCCAATGTCACCAGCCAGTGAGAATCAGCTGATTAGAGAATAACCCATGCTAGTCTCAACAGAATTGATATTGTCCTTATTTATCAATTCATCGACTAGGGACAATTTCAATACTTCACAATTGCACATGTAGAGATAATCACTAGTTGTGAATTCATCCCAAATTCTCTCATGCTGTGAATTGTATTGCGGACATTCAGTAAATGAGTTTAAGATCCCAATCAAATACACAAACATGCATACTCAAATAGTGAATTTTCATTTATTAAACTAAATGTTTACAATCATAAGGCGATTGCCTTAGGACACTTTTCTTATATTACTAACAGGGCGCCCCCAGCGTCCCGGGCGCCCCTTGCTCAAGCGAACGAAGCAAGCCAGAGAGAAGCCAACAGGATAAGAGTCTGACCCGGTCAATCCGGGCGCCCCCAGCGTCCCGGGCGCCCCAGTCATGATCTGATCCCGAGTTTGAAGGGATCAGAGCTGGCCGAGACAAAATCAGATCAGCTGACACGTGGGGGGGGCACCCCTGACGTTCCGGGCACCCCCAGGGATTATAAATAGGCCCTCGAACCCAAGGCTTCCAACAACTATTCTGAAAACGCTCCAACGCTCTTCTACTTCTGCGCTCTGCTCCGGAAACATCCAAACTCGAGATACAAGCGCCGATGACATCCCTCAGCCTCGAAAATTCAATCTACACCGGACGTCGATAACGAAGAGTTGTATTAAAGTTTACAATACTACTTCTGTAATATCTCTCTGTAAACATGTAACGCCCGCCATTATATCTACTCTCGGGGCGGGGTTACGTACAATCAATCATATAATTATATTTTTTTTTCTTCTAGCATAAAGTTAAAAACAACAATGCAAGGACTATGTACTGAGCATGCTTGTTTAGAATTATCAAGTAATATAGAAATCCAAGTGTAATCACTATCATGCAATACCAATCCTAATCACTAACTTTCATTGTCAAGGAAACATAAACATAAGCATGTTAACGTAGATATAAAAAACTTTCTTTCCTAAGCCACCACCCCACACATCTTCAGCCCTCCTGCCTCTTCCTTCAGTTTAAGTGTCCCTTACCCTTATCTGCAGCATAAGACAACACATAAACTAGTAAGCGCAAATGCTTAGTAAGGATCCTGTCCTACTCGCAAAATCCATACGAAAGCATACAACATGTACACATAATAAATCATAAGCATGAGTTCATCATAGCATACTAAACATCAAAGTTTCTAAGCATGCAGTATAAAGTATCTTAAGCATACCCTTCACATATAATAAATGTTTTCAAAACAATTTCATAAAGGTATTACTTAAAAATACATCAACATCATATAGGGCCCAGTTGTGTACCACATAATGCGTGTTCCCTAATGAGTTGACGTAGCGAGCCACCAATCTCATTAGAGCAGGACCCTTCCGTCCTACTGGAGCCATGACCTTAAGTTAACATGCACCCCGGATTTGTTTAACGACCCCCTTCCGAGTTGGGTACACAACTTACAAAGTAAAATACTTATCATGTCTTTACATATATGCTAAGGAGTACTCCAAATATCACTCTCAAGGGACACACCACTCTTCAAGGGTACTCACGATCCCATAGGGACACACCACACAACATAAGGGGTGCTCTTGATCCCCTACTTAGAGGAGTATCCTTTCAAGCATTTTAACATACACATCACATGCAATCTCATAAGGGTGCCCCATGGGCTATATAAACATGCTCACACATACATCATATTTCAACCACTTAGACATACTTATATATGACAAGATTGGTCACATAAATCATATTCATGTCATAGAAAGTGGTAGCATGCTTCATGAGTTAATTGAGTTCTGCTTAACCCTAAACCTAAGGTTTTGGCCGAAAGTCAAGGGTAGAGGTAGCTTAGGTTTTTTTTTTTGACATCAACATCCCATACAAGTATCATATATATATACATCATGTATGATACTAAGCATAGCATACATCATGGGGTAATCAACCTTCACAAACCTAATGTTCCATGCTTTGGCCGAATATCACATGCTAGGGAAAAATTAAGTTTTCCAATCAAATATTCCATTTAAACATCACTTGCATATACATATCATCATCCCAAACATAAGCATATCTCATAGGGTACATCCCATACAATCATCACATATATATATATCATGTATCATACTAAGAATAGCATACATTATGGGGTAATCAACCTTCACGAACCTAATGTTCTATGCTTGGCCGAATATCACATGCTAGGGGGAAGTTAAGTTTTTCAATCAAACATTCCATTTAATCATCACATGCATATACATATCATTATCCCCAAACATAAGCATATCCTATAGGGTAGTTTAACCTTCACAAACCCTAACTTTAGGGTGTTGGCCGAATGGTGTAGGGTAGGGGGATTAGGGTTTTTGAAATCAAACCTTCACACAAACACTTACACAAACACTTCACATACACATCATGCAACATTATTAAGCATGGATTACATCATAGGATATCATGCACCCTAAACCCTAATTCTCCTAGGGTTGGCCGAATGGTGTAGGGTAGGGGGATTAGGGTTTTTGAAATCAAACATTCACACAAACATCTTGTCTATGCTATCATGTCATACACTAACATAAAATACATCATAGAGTATTTCAACCCTTGAATCCCTAATTTTTCCATGCCTTGGCCGAAACTTGTAGGGGGTGCAAACCCTAATTTTTGTCATCACAACATGAAAGGAAAATGACCTATAAATATACCCTAAGTTCCAAGGGGTTTCCTTATACATCAAGGAGTAACCAAGGCTTTCCCCTAAGGGGTGGCCGAAACCTACACAAGGGCAAACCTTAGGGTTTTGTTCATAACATTTTGAAGGGAAACAACATATACATATACCCTAAGTCCCAAGGGGTCTTCTCATGCATCAAGGAGTAACCAAGGCCTCCTCTTTGGGGTTGGCCGATACTCACATAAGGAAACAACCTCCATTTTCGAAAACAAGAGAACAAGGAGAATCGTGCACAACAATTACACTGCAGGCGAGGGGATACATACATCCTTTCGCTTGAATTTCACCTTCTCTAAATCTTTAGGGTACCCTTGGTTGAAGGAGGGTGAGAGTTCTCCTTACTAGCACTTCTCTAGAACCCTTGGCCCTAGTAGAGGGCATGATCCTTGGATGGTCTTCTTCCTTCCAATTTCCTAGGGTTAGAACCCTAGGGTGTATTTTCGAAAATTGAAAAGGGAGAAGAGGGACTCTAGGTTTCGGAAATCGGAGTGGGGAAGAAGAAGAAGAAATGAAACTTCTTTCCTCTTCTCTTTTTTATACTATTCTCATGAAGGGACATGTCTCTTCACCTCCCTAGCTTTAACTAGCACGTTTCTTATTCTCTCAACATGAAACAATTCATGGTGCATTGGTTATGACATGGTTAGTGTAACTAGGAGGTTCAAGGTTCGATCCTTGCTTCTTCCTTTCTACACTTTCATTTTATCACATTTTGCACTAATTCATATCAAAGCCCATTAAACCAAGCCCATCATAACATTTCATAAAAAATGTTTCATGAATTCATAGTATTTCATATGGGGAAATTTTGGGGTGTTACAATCCCCCACACCTTATAAAAAGTTCGTCCCGAACTTAAAGCAGTTTCGGGTACTTTAATCGCATTGTCTCCTCTCGTTCCCAGGTGACTTCCTCGAATTGCTCGTTCCGCCACAAAACCTTTACTAAGGGCACTTCTTTGTTCCTTAGCTTTTTGACTTCTCGATCTAGGAACTGAATAGGTCGGCGTTCGGAACTTAGGTTCTCTTGGTCTTGTACTGGTTGGGGCTCTATCATTTGATTCACATCAGAGGTACATTTCCTGAGCATTGATACATGGAAGACATTGTGGATAGCCGACATTTCTGGCGGTAACTCCAGTTCGTAGGCCACTTTGCCTACCCATCTCAGGATCTGATACGGTCCCACATATCTCGGACTCAGCTTCCCTCTCTTCCCGAATCTCATCACCCCTTTCATAGGGGCCACTTTAAGGAATACTGAATCCCCAATATCAAACTCTAGTGGTCTGCGTCGCTTATCAGCGTAGCTTTTCTGCTGACTCTGAGCAGTCTCTATCCTCTGGCAGATTTTCTTTATAGCCTGAGTGGTTTCATCTATAATATCAGTCTGGAGTCCCATCTCCTTCTTTTCACCACTCTCAAGGCAGCATATAGGAGATCTGTATTTCCTTCCGTATAGTGCTTCGTACGGTGCCATCCCGATAGTAGCCTGATAACTGTTGTTATAAGCAAACTCTGCCAGGCTCAGGTATCGACACCAGCTTCCCTTGAAATCCAAGGCACAAGCTCGTAACATGTCCTCTAATATCTGATTCACTCTTTCAGTCTGCCCGTCAGTCTGGGGGTGAAAGGCAGTACTGAATTTCAGCTCCGTGCCGAGAGCCTTCTGCACGTGTCCCCAAAAATCTAAAGTAAATCGACCATCCCTATCTGAGATAATGGTCTTGGGAACCCCGTGTAGTCGAACGATTTCCATGACGTACAGTTGAGCCAACTGCTCTACTGAGTGGGTCATCCTGATAGCCAGAAAATGGGCAGACTTGGTGAGTCTGTCCACAATAACCCATATACCATCATATCCACTCATCGTTCTAGGCAGCCCTGAGATGAAATCCATAGAGATGTCTTCCCATTTCCACTCGGGAATCGACAGAGGTTGCAGAACTCCTCCAGGCCTCTGGTGTTCTTCTTTGACCCTCTGGCAGGTCAAACACATACTGATATAGTGGGCTACATCTCGCTTCATACCGGACCACCAAAACTTACTCTTCAGATCTTGATACATCTTGGTAGACACAGGATGCATCGCATAAGGCGTCCCGTGAGCTTCCTCTAGGATTCTTGTCCGTAAGTCGGAGTCGTTGGGAACACATAATCGATCCCGAAGATATAAGACTCCGCTATCTGAAATCCGAAATCTATCGTCCTTGCCTTCGAGAATCTCTTGCTTGATTCTCTGTAGACTCGGATCATGATTCTGCTTTTCCAGAGTATCGTCGAATAATGTCGGCGCAATCATCAGGGTGGACAGCTATCCCGATATGATTTCAATCCCATAATTCATAATTTCTTCCCCTAAGGGTTGTGACAAAGCTGATAAAGACATCAAAGCAGCACATGATTTTCTACTGAGAGCATCGGCTACCTTGTTGGCTTTTCCTAGATGATACAGGATCTCACAGTCATAATCCTTGACCAATTCAAGCCATCTGTGCTGTCTCATAATCAGATCTTTCTGGGTGAAGAAATATCACAGACTCTGGTGATCTGTATAAACTTTACGCTGAGTTCCATATAGATAGTGTCTCCATATTCTCAGTGCAAAGACCACCGCTGCTAGTTCTAAGTCATGGGTAGGATAATTCCTTTCATGTTCCTTCAGTTGCCTAGAGGCATAGGCAATTACCTTTCCATTTTGCATAAGCACAGCTCCGAGTCCAAGTTTGGATGCGTCGCTGTACATATCGAAACCCATATCGCTCTCTGGAAGAGTCTATATTGGAGCGCTAGTCAGCCTCCTTTTCAGTTCAGTAAAGCTCTTCTCACATTCCTCGGTCCGTACATATTTCTTGTCTTTCTTTGTAAGAGCTGTCATAGGGGCTGCAATCCGAGAGAAGTTCTCTATGAATTTTCTGTAATAGCCCGCTAGCCCGAGGAAACTTCTGATTTCGCTGGCATTCTTGGGTCTGATCCAGTTACTCACAGCTTCGATTTTAATTGGGTGCACCATTACTCCTTCCTTGGAGATAACATGTCCCAAGAATGATACTTGATCGAGCCAGAACTCGTATTTGGAAAATTTAGCATACAGTTGCTCCTTCTGATGAATCTGTAGTACTATACTCAGGTGTTCAGCATGTTCTTCGGGAGTTCTCGAATATATAAGGATATCGTCGATAAAGACGATCACAAATCTATCGAGGAATGCCGAGAACACTCGATTCATCAAGTCCATAAACATAGCTGGAGCATTGGTAACTCCAAATGGCATAACTACGAACTCATAATGTCTGTATCTGGTTCGAAAAGCCGTCTTCGGTATATCTTCCTTTTTCACCCTGACTTGGTGATAACCAGATCTCAGGTCAATCTTAGAAAAAATCGTGGCTCCCTTCAGTTGATCGAACAGGTCATCTATCCTAGGTAGAGGGTACCTGTTCTTGATAGTCACGTTGTTCAGCGCCCGATAGTCGATACACATTCGCATCGACCCATCCTTCTTTTTCACGAACAGTATGGGAGCTCCCCAGGGAGAATGACTAGGGCGGATGAGTCCCTTGTCAAGCAGCTCCTGTAACTGTCCTTGTAATTCCTTTAATTCCGTCGGCGGCATACGGTACGGTGCCTTAAAAATGGGGTTAGTACCAGGAACCAACTCAATTGCAAATTCTATATCTCTTTCAGGTGCTAACCCTGGTAATTCATCGGGAAATACCTCTGGGTAATTGCATACGACTTTGACATCTTCTAGCTTCGAGCCCTCAGTAGAACTGGTATCAACCACATGAGCTAGAAACCCAGAGGATCCATTTTCTAACATCTTTCTTGCTTTCAGAGCCGATAAGAATTTGCTTGTCCTCTTCTTCGGCTCTCCGATAAATTCAAATAGGATTCCCGCCTCAGGTCGGAAGATAACCTTTCGTTTACGACACTCGATAGAGGCGCCGTATTTGTTCAAGAAATCCATGCCCAATATCACATCATAATCTGGCATATCAAGCACTATCAGGTCGCAGTAGAGTTCCCTATCTGCGATTCTGATCGGTGCGGCACATAGCCTTTGGGTAGAGGGCATCACCTCACCCCAAGGGCAGTGTTGAACGAGACACATTTAATTTTCTCATGCTCGGGCCAGTCTAATAATTCCACTGTGCTCTCAACTGCCTTGAGCCAGGCCTGGGCGTCCTAGGGCTCGCAGGTGCCGGAGAACTTTTCCGGCTTCAGTCTCTGCCACTGAATAAGATAGGCCTCCTGTCGGACTCCCCTGGCCGGATTGTCCGGGGTGCCTGCGCAGTTGGAGACTCAGTGGGGTATCACACTCTGACTTCCCTGCGGGGTTGCAGTGTTCGCCTGCTGGGTCATCAGAGTGTTTATTATCTGCAGTTGTTCAGTGACCTGGCGCTATAGGTCTGTGATCACCTGCATCATATCGGGTGGGGGTGCGGTCTCATCACCCCGAATGCTACGTCTTCTAACCATATCTATCGTACAGGTGATAAGTAAACTAATGTGAGAATTAACACTACTTTCACTTGTTATACAAGTATAAATCATCTCTATATAATCATTACTGTACATGCAACAAAGTAAAGCGAGGTTAGGATCTCTTACTTGGAAGCGGCAGGATGGAGCTTGATGTGTGTGTAGTGGAGGGGAAATCTGCTCTGATACCAACCTGTAACGCCCACCCTTATATCTACTCTCGGGGCAGGGTTACGTACAATCAATCATATAATTATATTTTTTTTTCTTCTAGCATAAAATTAAAAACAACAATGCAAGGACAAAGTACTGAGCATGCTTGTTTAGAATTATCAAGTAATATAGAAATCCAAGTGTAATCACTATCATGCAATACCAATCCTAATCACTAACATTCATTGTCAAGGAAACATAAACATAAGCATGTTAACGTAGATATAAAAATCTTTCTTTCCTGAGCCACCACCCCACTCATCTTCAGCCCTCCTGCCTCTTCCTTCAGTTTAAGTGTCCCTTACCCTTATCTGCAGCATAAGACAACACATAAACTAGTAAGCAAAAATGCTTAGTAAGGATCCTGTCCTACTCGCAAAATCCATACGAAAGCATACAACATGTACACATAATAAATCATAAGCATGAGTTCATCATAGCATACTAAACATCAAAGTTTCTAAGCATGCAGTATAAAGTATCTTAAGCATACCCTTCACATATAATAAATGTTTTCAAAACAATTCCATAAAGGTATTACTTAAAAATACATCAACATCATATAGGGCCCAGTTGTGTACCAAATAATGCGCGTTCCCTAATGAGTTAACCTATATATATACTCTAAGTTCCAAGGGGTTTCCTTATGCATCAAGGAGTAACCAAGGCTTTCCCCTAAGGGGTGGCCGAAACCTACACAAGGGCAAACCTTAGGGTTTTGTTCATAACATTTTGAAGGGAAACAACATATACATATACCCTAAGTCCCAAGTGGTCTTCTCATGCATCAAGGAGTAACCAAGGCCTCCTCTTTGGGGTTGGCCAAAACTCACATAAGGGAACAACCTCCATTTTCGAAAACAAGAGAACAAGGAGAATCATGCACAACAATTGCACTGCAGGCGAGGGGATACATACATCCTTTCGCTTGAATTTCACCTTCTCTAAATCTTTAGGGTACACTTGGTTGAAGGAGGGTGAGAGTTCTCCTTACTAGCACTTCTCTAGAACCCTTGGCCCTAGTAGAGGGCAAGATCCTTGGATGGTCTTCTTCCTTCCAATTCCCTAGGGTTAGAACCCTAGGGTGTATTTTCGAAAATTGAAAAGGGAGAAGAGGGACTCTAGGTTTCGGAAATTGGAGTGGGGAAGAAGATGAAGAAATGAAACTTCTTTCCCCTTCTCTTATTTATACTATTCTCATGAAGGGACATGTCTCTTCACTTCCCTAGCTTTAACTAGCACGTTTCTTATTCTCTCAACATGAAAAAATTCTTGGTGCATTGGTTATGACATGGTTAGTGTAACTAGGAGGTTCAAGGTTCGATCCTTGCTTCCTCCTTTCTACACTTTCATTTTATCACATTTTGCACTAATCCATATCAAAGCCCATTAAACCAAGCCCATCATAACATTTCATAAAAAATGTTTCATGAATTCATAGTATTTCACCCGTAACGCCCGCCCTTATATCTACTCTCGGGGCGGGGTTACGTACTAATCATTCATTTTACATAATAAAATTTTAACATAAAATAAAATCAAGAGTGCAAGGACTAAGTGCTGAGCATGCTTGTCTAAAACTATCAAGTGATATTTACAAGTATTAAGCATACTAGTCAGTACATGTCAATCAAATATCATGCTTTAATCATTAGAACATTATTTGAAATATTTTAATCAAGAGTTATTCTATAACATGATAGGTTCAAATATTATTCCAACTCATAACATAATCAAACAAAATCAAGTATATGTGAATTCCAAGTGTAATCACTATCATGCAATATCAAACCTAATCACTAACATTCATTGTTGAAGAAAACATCATCATAAGCATAGTAATGTAGATATAAAAATCTTTCTTCCCGAGCCACCAGCCCACACATCTTCAGCCCTCCTGCCTCTTCCTTTAGTTTAAGTGTTCCTTACCCTTATCTGCAGCATAAGACAACACATAAACTAGTAAGCACAAATGCTTAGTAAGGATCCTGTCATACTCGCAAAATCCATACAATAGAATACAACATGTACACATAAGGAATCATAAGCATGACTTCATCAAAGCATACTGAACATCAAAGTTTCTAAGCATGCAGTATAAAGTACCTTAAGCATACCCTTCACATATAATAAATGTTTTCAATGAATGTTTTCAAATCAATTCCATAAGGGTATTACTTAAAAATACATCAACATCATATAGGGCCCAGTTGTGTACCACATAATGCGCGTTCCCTAATGAATTGGGGTAGCGAGCCACAAACCAATTAGAGCAGGACCCTTCCGTCCTACCGGAGCCATGACCTTAAGTTAACTTGTACCCCGGATTTGTTTAACGACCCCCTTCCGAGTCGGGTACACAACTCTCAAAGTAAAATACTTATCATGCTTTTACATATATGCTAAGGAGTACTCCAAATTCACTCTCAAGGGACACACCACTCTTCAACGGTGCTCATGATCCCGTAGGGACACACCACACAACATAAGGGGTGCTCTTGATCCCATACATAGTGGAGTATCCTTTCAAGCATTTTATCATACACATCACATGCAATTCATAAAGGGTGCCCCATGGGCTATATAAACATGCTCATACATACATCATATTTCAACCATTTACACATACTTAAATATGACAAGATTGGTCACATAAATCATATTCATGTCATAGGAAGTGGTAGCATGCTTCATGAGTTAATTGAGTTCTTCTTAACCCTAAACCTAAGGTTTTGGCCGAAAGTCAAGGGTAGAGATAACTTCGGTTTTTGACATCAAACATCCCATACAAGTATCATATCTATATACATCATGTATCATACTAAGCATAGCATACATCATGGGGTAATCAACCTTCACAAACCTAATGTTCCATGCTTTGGCCGAATATCACATTCTAGGGAAAAGATTAAGTTTTCCAATCAAACATTCCATTTAAACATCACTTGCATATACATATCATCATCCCAAACATAAACATATCTCATAGGGTACATCCCATACAATCATCACATATATATATATATCATGTATCATACTAAGCATAGCATACATCATGAGGTAATCAACCTTCACAAACCTAATAATCTAGGGTGTTGGCTGAATGGTGTAGGGTAGGGGAAATTAGGGTTTTTGAATCAACATTCACACAAGAATTTACACAAACACCTCACATACATATCATGCCACTTATTAAACATAGATTACATCATAGGATAATTATGCAACCCTAAACCCTAATCCATCTAGGGTTGGCCGAAAGTGTAGGGTAGGGAAAAAGTTGGGTTTTTGTAACCAATCATTTATACAAACACCTTGTCTACACTATCATATAATACACTAAACATAAAATACATCATAGAGAAATTCAACTCTTAAATCCTTAATTTCCTTGCCTTGGCCGAAACATGTAGGGGGTGCAAACCCTAGTTTTTGTTATCACAACCTGAAGGAAAATCAACATACATATATGCCCTAAGTCCCAAGGGGTCTTCTCATGTATCAAAATGTAACCAAGGCCTTCCCTTAAGGGGTGGCCGAAACTTACCTAGGGCAAATCTCCATTTTCGAAAACTACAAGAAGAAGGAAATCATACACAACAATTACACTGCAGGCGAGGGGATACTTACATCCTTTCGCTTGAATTTCACCTTCTCTAAATCATTAGGGTGCCCTTGGTTGAAGGAAGAGTGAGAGTTCCCTTTGCTAGAACTCCTCTAATCACTTGGCCCTAGTATAGGGCAAGACCCTTGAATGAGTCTTCTTCGTTCCAATTCCCTAGGGTTAGAACCCTAGGGGGTACTTTTCGAAAATTGAAAAGGGAAGGGGAAGAGGGTGTCTCGGTTTTGGAATGGGGAGAGTGAGGAAGAAGAAGAGAGGAAGTTATTCCAACCTCTCCCTCTCTTATTTATACTTTTCTCATGAAGGGACATGTCTCTTCACTTCCCTAGCTTTAACAAGAATGTTTCTTATTCTCTCAAGATGAAACATTGCTTGGTTCATTGGTTATGACATGATTAGTGCACCTAGGAGGTTCAAGGTTCGATCCTTGCTTCCTCCATTCTACACTTTCTTTTTATCACATTTTGCACTAATCCATGTCAAAGCCCATTAAGCCAAGCCCATCATGACATTTCCTAATAATGTTTCATGAATTCATCATATTTCATATGGGAAAATTTTGGGGTGTTACAATCCCCCATACCTTATAAAAAGTTCGTCCCGAACTTAAAGCAGTTCTAGATACTTTAATCGCATTGTCTCCTCTTGTTCCCAGGTGACTTCTTTGAATTGCTCGTTCCGCCATAGAACCTTTACTAAGGGCACTTCCTTATTCCTTAGCTTTTTAACTTCCCGATCTAGGATCTGATTAGGTCGGCGTTCGGAACTTAGGTTCTCTTGGTCTTGTACTGGTTGGGGCTCTATCATTTGCTTCACATCAGAGGTACATTTCCTGAGCATTGATACATGGAAGACATTGTGGATAGCCGACATTTCTGGCGGTAGTTCCAGTTCGTAGGCCACTTTGCCTACCCGTCTCAGGATCTGGTACGGTCCCACATATCGTGGACTCAGCTTCCCTCTCTTCCCGAATCTCATCACCCCTTTCATAGGGGCCACTTTAAGGAATACTGAATCCCCAACATCAAACTCTAGTGGTATGCGTCGCTTATCAGCGTAGCTTTTCTGCCGACTCTGAGCAGTCTCTATCCTCTGGCGGATTTTCTTTATAGCCTGAGTGGTTTCATCTATAATATCAATCTGGAGTCCCATCTCCTTCTTTTCACCACTCTCAAGCCAGCCTATAGGAGATCTGCATTTCCTTCCGTATAGTGCTTCGTACGGTGCCATCCCGATAGTAGCCTGATAACTGTTGTTATAAGCAAACTCTGCCTGGCTCAGGTATCGACACCAGCTTCCCTTGAAATCCAAGGCACAAGCTCGTAACATGTCCTCTAATATCTGATTCACTCTTTCAGTCTGCCCGTCAGTCTGGGGGTGAAAGGCAGTTCTGAATTTCAGCTTCGTGCCGAGAGCCTTCTGCACGTGTCCCCAATAATCTGAAGTAAATCGACCATCCCTATCCAAGATAATGGTTTTGGGAACCCCGTGTAGTCGGACGATTTCCTTGATGTACAGTTGAGCCAACTGCTCTACTGAGTGGGTCATCCTGATAGCTAGAAAATGGGCAGACTTGGTGAGTCTGTCCACAATAACCCATATACCATCATATCCATTCGTCGTTCTTGGCAGCCCAGAGATGAAATCCATAGAGATGTCTTCCCATTTCCACTCAGGAATCGACAGAGGTTGCAGAACTCCTTGATAAGCACCATTTTATTGATTATTTTAATTGCTTAAATCCATGTTTGACCTATATTTTTATTGCTTAATTATGATTTTACCCTAGGTTTTGGAACTTTATCTCATTTTGGACTTAATTGCAAAATTACACAATTTTTGGATTAATTGGCCACTAATTTTCTGATATATTTTTGTAGGCATGAAAGGATCCTAGACCTAGGGCATATTGGGTCAAACTTGAGTCGGATGTGAACCGGATCGAATTATCAAGCCTACGATTAATCCGGGACGTCCGATTCAAGAGAGGCTAGATCTGAGCCATTCCAGGACGATC